>JAJTUV010000394.1:1190000-1450014 GCA_021653895.1 Mastomys natalensis
GACTTTTTGTTCACAATAGCAGTTTCATCACACTTGATAATCTCCCACTCCTTGCTGCATTTCAATAGTATCAAAAGTAAGAGGGTGTTTAAAGAAAAATTTAAATCTGCTATGTATGTGAATTAAGGTGTGTGTATGTGTTTAATTTTAAAGTATGATATATGTAAATATCGTTAGATTTGAATGCAGTGATTGGGCGTGAGATTAATTATAGTAGAAAGGTACCAGGAAACTAATACAAGAGAGGAAACAAATGGGCTTAGTGTAAGTTACTTAGTAGATTAAAGAACTCAGAAACTCTATTGCTTATCTGAGGTGAGCCAGGTCGTTTTTCCCTGGTAATTCTATCTGAAGAAGCCTGCAACGGATCAACAGCTGTGTACCCAAGTATAAGAGAGGTAAAAACGACAAATTTTATTTGGAAAAGACCAAACTAAAGTCAAATTTTAATATTTAATTTAAGAAGAAAAAGAAAATATATGAACTCCATAGCAGTAGAGAAAAATAAATAAGCTAGCATGTCCAAATACAGGAGAAGAAAAATATCAAGAAAATACTTTAAAACATGAAGTATACAGGAAGTTTAAAAGTGTGATATGCTGAGTTGTGGGGAAAAGACAGCTTAGACAATCCAAAAGTCAAGGAAAGTCAGAGGGGAAGAGAGAAGGGGAGAGAGAGAGAGAGAGAGAGAGAGAGAGAGAGAGAGAGAGAGAGAGAGAGATTTGTTCATGATCTGTGATCTGAAGCTTCATGACTCTTAAATTCCGTAAACTTTGGCTTGTATACTTACAGTAAAACGATCGACAAGCAAAATAAAAACCAAAACCTTCAAAGCATAGAGATACACAAGATGATTTTAGAATATTTGCTGCAATATAAAACAGATAATAAAATAATTCAATGTAATGAAAAGATAGTGAGGCCAGAGGACCAGGGAGGTGGTTCGATGGGTAAAGACCTTGCTCTCCATGTGTAAGGACCAGAATTTGAATCCCTAGAACTCACTTAAAGAGTCTAGTATAGTGCCCCTACATATAACCCCAGCTCCAAGTGGGAAAGCATAGAAACAACTGCATCCCTGGAACTCATTAGCTCGCCAATTGGTGAGCAACATGCTCAGTGAGAAATTCTGTCTCAAAACCTAAGTTGCAGAGAAGTGTAGGGAGACACACTATCTCAATCTCTAGTCTTCACATACACTTACATTGTTACATGCACCTTAACCACCACCCCCACACACACACACATGCAAGAGAAGGAAGTTAAAGTTACTACAGTAAATGAAATGAACAGAGAATTAGTAGAATATTCCAATGCTTTGAAATGACTGTAATGCTTTTTAGAAATAAGTAAGTCAATGAATTAGAAACCAAAAACATGAGAGCAAAGGACAATCTGTGCTTGGAAAGTTGAGAGATAAAGTTGTCAGCATCTCTGATAATCTGGTGGCAGAACTGAAAGAGAAGAGGTGATCAAACTAGAGAATTAAAGTAGTCACTAGTAGCTCAAATTCCTAAATAGTCGGGCTACATCGAGAATGTCAGAAGCAATGAATCAAGGCTGTGTCCATCAACACCATAGGAAAAGCTTCAAGACTGCAAGAATGAAGCTAGTATGAGAATATAGAGAGAAAACAATGGCCACTAAAATGGTTGTCCCATATGTCATCAAATATGAGTTAACGGGCTAAGGATGGTCTTCAGACAGTCTTTTTAAATTATTCTTACATTTTCATTTGCTTATTTTGTATGAAGTTGTTTGTGTGGAGGTTAGAGGACAACTTGTTAAAGTCAAGTCTTTACCTCTATCATGTAGATTTCAGAAATAGAATTGAGATTATCAATCTTAGCAGCAGTGTGAAGGAAGGAAGGTAGATACCTCTATCCTGCTGAGCCATTTCACCAGCTCTTAAAGACTCTGGAGATAGAATAATGAGGTCACAGTGTGGAATGGAGAAATCAACAAAACAACATTGGATGTTAGAAGTCAAGGCTGCTAAAAAGTTGGAAGATGCAACTTTTAATGTTGAATTCTACATAGACAATAATATCAATAAGACATTGTGTAATAGTCTATTTTGTTCTGCTACAACAAAATACCTAAGACTGGCTAATTTTCAAAGAACAGCAAGTCAGTTTTCATAGTTATGGAAGATAAAAACTTCAACCTTAAGACATAGAAATACAGTCTTGTGATGTTCACTCACTGTCTTCTCATATGGGGGAAGGTGGAAGGGTAACATGATAATTTGATAAATGCTTCACACAAGCGCTCTACTAAACATAACTGGTCTATTCCTAATAGAGTACACTATCAATATTCAAATGGCAATTGTCTCCTCAGTGGTTTCTCACATCATGAAAATTAATTGTACTTCTCCATTATAATGATGGAATGAAGAAGATATTCCCTCCTTATCACTAATGGTCCTGGCTTGCATATATTCTTATTTAAGTTGTTTGCCAATGTATACTTGAGTTTCTTCAATCCTTATTTGGATAAAAGAGAAATGTGGAATATAAATATAAATTTTTCGTCATAGAACTCACATGGAAACTGTCTTTGCCTTGAATCTTTCACCCTGAATAATCTAATGATGTCAGTCAATACTTATAGAATTGTAGCAATCTCAAACTCTAATGGAGAAAGAAAAATACAGGTGTCTATGATGTGCACATTGATTTTAGCAGTTCATCCTTAGTAGAAAATGTAATTGAATATGTGTTCAGATGGATAACACCGTTTTCAAGGAAGAAAAAGACAGCTTAATGCAATGGGAAGAACTGAGTATATCTACACATTAAATAATTGTATAGTCTGCTGATTGACAGTAAGTCTTTATACCCAGAAAAAAAAAATATATATATCCATTCACCTCCTCTCCCGACATAGCACTTGCTTGTTCAATTGATGTCAAGTTGACATGCAATATATCCTTTATAACTTTTAATGCAATAGATCTTTCCTATCACACACCCACAGAATAAGGCAGTGCATCCACTTTAGTAAAAGCATTCTAAAATTATTTTCAATACAATAATGACATATAGTGTTCTAGCAATGTTTTATATCCTTCTCTCCAAAGGTATAGTTGTGTTTCTGAGTGAATGCTCACAGAAGCAGAACAAAGATTATTTACTTTCCTAGGAGGAAATGATCATTTTAAATACTTACATTTTATAGAAATTAATGCCAACATAGATATACATTAGATATGATGAAAAGGAATCATTCTTTTTCTTATAAGAAAGCGTATTTGCTTTCCTTCTGTGTGTTCTGGAAATGGAACTCATGTGTCAAACTTAGCCAATAGTTGTAAGTCAAATGAGGGATTTTTTTTTTAATATAGATACTATGCACTCATTGTAATGGCTATTCTTCATTGTCAATTTTACTACATTTGGGATTATCTAAGAACCAAGTAATTAAGTACACCTGTGAGTGATATTTTTTTTAATTAAATCATTTGAAGTAGGAATTAATCTAGATATTTTAACATGGAATGATCTACACTGAATATTGTTCACACCGTTAGTGGACTATATAACAGACAAAGAAGAAGAAAGCTTACTCTCTTTGCCTGCTTGTTCTCTTTCCTGGTGGAGAATCCATTCTTTCCCTGGCATTAGAACCTACTTCTTCATGATTCTGAGGTATACTTAAGACCACCTGAGATATCCAGCCTTGTGGATTGAATAACTACTGGATTCTTGGAACTTCCATTATTCATAGCTATTGTTGGACTAGGTAGGCCACAGCCTGTGGGCCATTTAATATGCCACTAATAAATCCAATAAAATAATGTATGGCTATAAATTACAGATAGATAAATAGATAGATAGATAGATAGATAGATAGATAGATAGATAGATAGATAGATAGATAGATAGATAGGGTGTCTTTTAGATACTCTTTACTAATACAGGTGTGGTACCAGTAAGGTAGAAAAATAAAAGTATAAGAGATGAATATTTTAAGTATCTGGAATAGGATTTTCACTTTGACAACACCTACAGTTACAAAAGTCTCACAAAGAGATGCTTTGAGAGAATACTGAAAGATTAAGGTGTGAACTATTTTACAAACTTAAGGAGATAAATGGATTTGGTTATTATGATTAACCAGTTGTGAGAGGCAATGGATTTGGTAACTCTATATCTAAACCTTTTCACAACTTGTTAAAAAAATAAAGAAAACCATGATGATATTTGATTGCTCCAAACATCTCTGGATAAATGAACTAAGGAAAAGAATGCACCTATGATAACATTAACCAGTTTCTACTATCTCAGAAATGATCTAAGACAACAATAAACTCAGTGATAAAAATGACTGACCCACATGTGAATAAACACTCTAAAGGGTTCTAAATGCCCTGAAACAATTTCTTCTGTCTAGCAATCAAAGAGTCCAAGTTGTGCAAAATCAAACTGAAGTCCTCAGTATAAGACTGGCTGAATTACAAAGATGGATGTGTATGAGGATTCTACAGATGTTGAGAACTCTGAATCCTCACATTCTCAAGGGAATTTTTTTTTTATTTTAGCTGAAGAAGTCATCTCTGCATTCTCTGCAAAAGGTATTCTCACCTCTACCCTCTAAATATTGCCATTTCCACCTTTTACCAGAGAAAGTAATGCTTCATTGTCTGCTAAGTCAGCAATTACTTTCTTTGAAGGAGATGCCAACCTAGACAATACTGATGTTCCTCAGGCCCCACTAATAGTTGCCTGTAAACCTGTGGCCAGATTACAGGCTAAACAGGCTCCTACTAGGAAGATAGAATGTATAGTTCATGAGGAGATATACTACACTACTAAAGAGCTTAAGAAGTTTACTAATTAATTCCAGCAGAAGCCTGGGCAATATATATGGAAATGGATTTAAAGGGTATGGGTTAATGGTGGAAGGAACATAAAACTGGATCAGGCTGAGTTTATTGATAGGGGACCACTGAATGGAAATTCTGGATGTATTATTTTTATTTTATTATATTATAAATATATACATAAAATATATGCATATATATGTATACACACACACACATACACACACCACACACACACACAGTATATATATAAAAAATCACTTTGACTATGATCATTGTGAGAATATTATAATATAATATATATATATATATATATATATTCAATGTATATGTGTTTTCTACATTGCTCTCAGCACTTTACTATGTCCCTAAATATGAACAGCAAGTTTCATGTGTTGGTCAGTGTTTTGCATTTAATAATCCCAATAGATAGTTTCTGTTACAGGATAATTAGTCTCTGTATTATATATAATGAATAAATGAGTGAATATAAGTATATTAACAAAGACATAATATAAAATTATTAGGACTAATAGTAATCCTAAATTTATTTTAAGGACAACTGATTATATTTGTGGTCTCTGTAACCAAAGAATTCTACATGTCTAAACAATACTCTAGTAATTTCAGTTGTGAATATGTCTAACAGAACTGATGTATGTGTAATTTAAAATATATCTTTGGTATGTTTCATATATTTCACGTATAATTAGACCTATTGGCATTTGCTGTTCATTGTGCTAATGCACATGTTTATCTTAAAATACAAACAGATTACATTTCTGTTCTTTCCGCCTGAGTTGCTTTGTTCATTAGTAGAACATTTCATTATGCATGTGAACTATGTCATTTTGTTGACATTTCATCAATATCTAACATCTGCTCAAAATTCAGATAATGATTTCATTCTCTTTGAATATACAATCAGAAGTACCTTTGTGGCATCATGTGGTGGGCAATATTTAATTTTTCAGGGTAAATCCATGCTATGTTCCTTAATGGTTAGGACAATCTATATTCCCATAGGCAGTGATCCTTTTCTTCTACCCTTCTTAACACTTCCTGACTCATATTTGTTAATCATAAAGCAATCCTAACAGGTATGAGGTCAAAACTTTTCCTGGACTTAATTGCCATCTCCCTAACTGGTGATGTTCCCATTGGCTATTTATCTTTTTCCTTTGTCCTCATGATAAGATATACGTATTTTTACTTACCCCACCTGATTTATTGATTGAGTATAATTGGCTAAAGGCCAAAAAAATGAACCTAAAGGTATATTGATGAAAAGCAGAAATTGTGCTTATGTGTGTATATGTGTGTGCACATGTCCACATATGTGTGTGAATGAATGTGTATGTAAATATTATTCACCGCACAACAGAAAGAGCTGCTATTTATTAACATGATCACCCTGGAGGATATACACTAATGAAAAAAGGCTATAAACAGAAAAATGAATCCTACCGACTGTAGATCTCAGCTATATGTAAAATCTAAAAGAGTTGAATCAAAAGTTAAAGAGTAAAATATCAGTTGCTGGATTCTGGGAGTTGAAGAGAATAGACCTATGGAGGTATTAGGTACAGTTATAAGATGAATAAGTTCTTGGCATCTAATATACAGAATAGTAACTATGGTCAGTACAAATATTGCATAGTTGATATAGGCTAAGGCAATAAATCTTAAGCCTTGCTATTACACACCACACCCACACCCACCCCCGCTACACTCACACACACACATCAATTGTTGCCATGAGAAATAAGGAATGTTAGTAATCATGCAAAATGCATATATGTTCTATTCTTTTAAAAAGTTGCCAACTTTACTTGTCAATTATATCTCAGTAATGCTGAAAAATATCAACCAATGAAAGGACAGAAGATGAACTGGGTAACATTTTATTTCTTCTTTTTTAAAGGCTATATGGTTTAACACAGTTGAGGAATTCATTTGAGTTTAGCAATTAAATTAACAAATCCATTATAACAAATATTTTTAAAAATTATATAGCCACACAAACACATATTAGTGGAAAAGACATCTTCAGGAGCACTGGCTCTTATCTGCTTATCTCACTATCTTGCTGTCAATTAGTGTTTCATCCTATAAATATATCCATCTGGTCTTTGTTGCAAGAAATGACATAATAACTACAAACAAATAGCAGTAAGAACACAGAAAAAGATGACCCTTGCATACGAACAGAAGAGAGCTTTTGTAAGAAAGGATAATCAAATTCAGAATCATATGCTTGATTGGTATGCTCTTGAATACCTATAATCCCAGCACTTATGAGCCTGCTGCTTGTGGATCATGTAAGCTCACAGCTACTGCCCTAGTGCCATGCCTGTATGCCTCCATGTAACTATGCCTCCTACTATGATGATCATGGACTCTTCTGGAACAGTATGTCCCCAGTCAAATTGTTTCTTTTATAAACTCCCTTAGTGCCATGTTGTTCTGTCACAGCAATAGAACATTGACTAAGAAACTGAGGATTAATGACATCTTGTGTGCAATTTATTTTTTGTTTTCTCAAGACAGGGTTTCTCTGTGTAGCCCTGGCTGTCCTGGAACTCACTCTGTAGACCAGGCTGGCCTTGAACTCAGAAATCCTCCTGCCTCTGACCCCCAAGTGGGGGGATTAAAGGTGTGGCAACCACTGCCCTGCAGCGAATATTTTTAAAACAACAGAAAGATCTTTAGACTCTTTGGGAAGTTATTTCTTCTAACCAATCAAAAGTAGGGATTTGTTTGTGTTTGTTTGTTTGTTTTGGTGTAGGGAGACCAAATGGATGAAAAGAAGGCAATTCTCAGAAAAGGAATATTAGAACATACTTCAGTAGGTGTCTACAAATTGCCCTTGAAAGCTTTAGTTAAGAAGAGTTTTATTGAGACAATCCTCTCTTTAAATACTGTTAATGATTTAGAAAGTTCAATTTAATGCTTTTCTGAAGTTTCTAATTTTTGTGCCACTTTAAAATGACTCAGAAAAACCATAAAGTCCTGTTTTGTTGATTTCTTTTCAGATAAGTTGTAAGAAGTTTTCTTTTGTTATTTCTATGCTACATAGGCTTGTTTTTTTTAGCTGTTCCTTATCTGGTTTGATATTAAGTCTCTAAATATACTTTCACCCATTTCTCTTGAAGTTCTGCTATTCTGCCCCAAACTAAAGGCAGAGTACTGAACAGTTCCGAATGATTTAAAACACAACAACAAAAAAACAACAACAAAAACATTTCTTCTTCCTCTCTTTACTAATCTGTTATGACGCAATCATTAAGATTACTGTGTACTACCTTCCTTTCCCTTTCATCTATATTGAAGGAAAGTTCTATATAGTATTTTGTGAAAATCTTTAGCTGTTAAACTACTGCCTGAGCCTTATGTTTATGCATTGAAGTTTTAGAACCAAAATTTAAGTATCTGTTTCATATTATGCTGTCAGTCCATTGCTATGTCTCATTTATATCCTTTTGTTTATTGTTTCTTCATCAAACCTGTTGGCTGACTTATTTATATCTTTTGGTTTATTGACTATACATCAAGCCTATTGGTTTCCATCATTGCTGTAGGGAGGGGCTTGCTTTCCTATGTTATTTGCATTCTTTTTTCTGGAACAATTATCTTTACATATGTAATCTTCCTTATGGAGTCCTATGAAGCAGCTAGAAAACAGAGACCTTTTGTTTTGGAGTTCTTGGGGGAGTATCATTGAAGTCATTGATTATATGACATCTAATGCTCTGTCCCAAAGAGACAGACAGACAGACAGACAGACAAACAGAGACACACACACACAGAATGCTTGGTAGCATCCACACAGAGCACTACTTGTGTCTTACTGCAGATATATCATGTTATTCAAAATTATGTACAATTTTTCTGATCCTCAGTATCAAATTCAGCAAAGATAAACCATGTATCAATATTAAATTGTGTAAGTCATAAGTGATGGCATGTAGATAATTGAAAGACCGAATCATTATAAATATTTGTAGTGTCTCAAAATATTCTAATTTGCATATCCCTTGGCATACCTCTTTTGTTCTTCCTTAATGCTTACAATAATCACTTTTTGAAGCTTCTTCTGACTCAATTTAACACAAAGAAGGAGATAAAAGATACTTGCTTAGCAGACAAAGCTACTCTAATAATGAATGAATCAGTATGTGAATTTAGGTAAGGTGACTTCATTCTTTCTTCAACTAATATATCATCGTGTCTCTTGAAGTTACTTAAGTAAAATGGTTCCAAAACAACATGGGAGATTGATGAAGCAACTTTGGTATAATCAGTATCAACCTGCATCTCTTGTTCAGATCTCTGAATATACGTGGCATAACTTCCAATTACTTGTGATGGCATCAACAAATTTAACAAAAAGGGTTTTCTTATGACTGCATTCAAATTCACATGTTATCCATTACTTGTGAAAATATGGAGCATGATTTTAGAAATGGCTAAATATTCTTAAATAATTCTAGAAACCCGTTTTCATGAGAAAAATCAATAATTTGAGTAATTTATGCTAGATCATATTCTTAATGTTCTCTAAGAAAGCATCAGCTAGCTTGCTTACTATGGCTAAGGTATCGGTGATTTTTCCACATTTCTTTATATATTAGATTTGCAACCATTTTAGAAAAGAAATAGAATTACTTTGAGATTATTCCCATTAAAAATTGATCCAAAGCATTGTAACCCAATTATAAGCTCATAACATGGTGCTATGGTTAGTATCTACATTCTACTTTGTGAATCTTTAGTATAATTTAATTTCATTAAGGGAACAAAATGTATCAATATGCAATAAATTAACTTCAGCATTCTCTTTTCTATAGCTTATATTACACAGTGGGTGAGAAATGAGTATTGTTTTATTTTTGCTACCAGAAAACCAGCAATAATATTACACATTATAAATATCCACTAGTACCAAAATAGTTTCTGAGACATAGTAAAATATATATATTTTTAATCAGACTCTTCTTTTTTTTCAATTTTATTTGACATTAGGGTTATTTTAGTAGAAACACCATATTTCTGTAGGCCTACAGTATATAAATTTCTCATCCTCTAACCTTTGATAATCAGAACAATGAGGGTTTTATTATGTTTATATTTATCAGTTAAGAGGCTTCTGGAGATCAATACTGTTTGTGTAACTCTCACCTAACTTTGAAAATAATTATATGTACTCCTGCCAAATGTTACAAATAATACCTCTGATATTTTAATGGTGTCTATGTCCTGAAAGTTTATCCTGTAGACATCTACCATCTTGCAGAAGCAGTTTCTGATGAGCATTATTGATAACTATACAGATGGCCATAAAAATTTACCTGCCTCCAATTTTGGAGTCACCTATTTCCAAATAGTTAAGTGCATCAGTAATTATTAAAGATATTTTGCAGTTTTTTTCCTCAAATTTATTTTTGTTATCCATTGTTGATGCATGAAACATTTTTCTTACTGATGTTTTCACATAACTGTTATTTTATACACATCTCTTTGACCTGCATACATGATTATACAACATGTATTGCCTGGTGCTCCCACAGTGCCTAAGAGAGCAGCATCTCATCTCCTAAAACTGAAGTTAAAGATGGTTTGGGGCTATCATTTGGGTAGTGGGGATCAAACCCAGATCACCCCAAAGAAAAGCCAGTGCTCTTAACTTCAGAGCCGTCTCTCTAATCCCTACTACCCATTATCAAACTATTCAAGATTTGTTTCTAGTAATATTAAGAAACAGAACTTTACTTAAATAACTAATTCATTTTTCTCTCATGTAAGTTAATTGGAAAATAAAAATGCTGTTTGAACTCTTGCTCTCCAACCCTCCATTCCTTGACTTTCCTTTTTTAATTTTCTTTCATATTTGCGGCAAGAGTTAGACAAATTAGTCCATGGGCCAGTTCCAGCATCTTGTATATTTTCATACAGATTATATACCAAGAATAATTTATACTTTCTTAAACTGCCATCATCCACTTTGGCCATTTGTATACATAGTAACAAGAAAACAGTCAATGTGCATATAAATAAATATGAAATTGTAATATTATTGGCATTCAAAGGTTTTATTGGAGCATCACCATGATCATTCATCATCATTTGTTGATTATGTCTGTGACTGTTTCCATGGATACTGGTGAATATGAATTAAATAACAGGACCATGTTGTCAGCAATCCCTAAAATGTGTATCTGACCTTTGACATGATATCTCTTTTGACCATTGCTCTTACCCTCTGTGGAGCAGATTCTTGGTGTGTCTTGATGTATCACTCTTCCTTCTGCACTGGATCTTTTCCAGTGTTTTTGAGTATTCTCCTTTCCAATGTTCAGAGGTATGTAAAAACACTGAGATGTGGTAAGAAAGAATGAAAAATGTGTCTCTCTAATTTCTCTCTCTCTCTCTTATATTGTGAATATTTTAGTGGTGATACATGTTAATAGTTTGATTTTATTGACTGACCATAACATCAAACATTTAGAGGCAACCGACCTATTGGAATAGCTAAGAAACATGAGCTTGCTAAAATATTATTACCCTGCCTTAAGTCCTAGTTTTCGTGAGCAGAAGCATCCTTATTTCTTGAGTTCCAGGCAAACCTGGGATATGCAAAAAGCCCCATTTTAAATATACTAGTTCTTGCAGTATATTCATAGGTAATATATAATACATTTCAGAGGCCATTGTCTATGTGAGAAGATAGATTATCCATTGTGCTGACAGATTTAGAACTCATTATCCCAGAAACTTTAATATGCCCAAATACATTTTGGATCACCAGAGGGTATATCTTTTTTATTTTCCCCCATGTTGCTTTGGTTGTATGATTCTACCATGTATTTCCAAGCAACCAAATGGCCAACCATAGAAAGTGTTTCCTCATTACAAAGGAAAGTCATGATAACTATAAAGCACTATGAAAACATAAGCTCCCATTTGGGAAGTGTTTTTGTTTGTTTGCTTAATCTTAGGATCCAGATGTCTGACCAGTGACTGCAATCATTCCTAATTAATTAATTTTGAAGAGTCTTAAAGGTAGACTGTGGTCCAGCCTGAAGACAAGCTACTGTGATTTTTACTTTTTAAGAATTTATTGATTTCAAAATCTGCTTTAGGGAGTTAAAGAAAGGGTCTCAAATCACCATTTTGCAAAGTGATGGGAAGATTTTTTAATTATAATGTCTCTAGTAACAACCAATCTACATTTAGGTCAACTTATATCCAAACATTTATTCCTTGGAGACATCAAGGTTTGAAAAAACTCATATCTTTTTGTTTTGATTTCAATTATACCTTTCCAGAAATTGTAGTTATCATGACTAAAGTAATTTGTCGTATAACTTAAATGCAGAAATTCCACATTTTGTACTGTTTTAAAACTACTAAATAACATACTAAGCAGATTATATTTAAGAATGTAGCCAGGCGGTGGTGCGCAGCCTTTAATCCCAGCACTTGGAGGCAGAGGCAGGCGGATTTCTGAGTTCGAGCCAGCTGGTATACAGAGTGAGTTCCAGACAGCCGGGCTATACAGAGAAACCCTTCTCGAAAAACAAAAAAAAGAAAAGAAAAAGTAAAAAAGAGTTAAAAAAAAGAATGTATATATTATAATAATTATAATCTCAATATATATACATTAGATATACAATTTATTGTATATTATAATTCAATATAAATAAAGATTTAAAAATAATAAAATAAAACACTTTCATACATAAGAGACCATGAGTTTGAAAGAGACAAGGTATATGGGAGGATTCAGGCAGAAAAGGGAGGGCGGACATGTGTAATATAATTTCAGCTAAATAAAATATATCAAAGAATTATTACTTCTGTATGAATTTTGAGGTAGAAGAAGCTTGTAGGATCATTTTCCCTTCAACATGTGACCTGGGTCTTATTTAGATCATAGCTTGGCACCTGCCACTCTGACTTCTGCAACATCTTGATGGCCGCCATATGTATTTTTGAAGGACGAGTAGGTGAGATAATATATGTCCTAGAACAGTAAGTTTCAAACAACAAGCAAAGACATTTGCTCTCTGCTTCCTGTCCCTTGAGGTAAAGGTATAGTGTTTTAATTTGTTTTTTTTCTCATAATACTATCCAAACAATAATCAAAATTGAAAGCCCTACTACTATCTATCTATGTAGTCAGAAAGTCCAGTTTTCTTGAGGTTTCTTTGCTTCCTTAACTATTAATTTTCATTTGATTTTATTTGAACTCATAAACTTTTCCCTATGAAGCTACATTGGCCACCATTCCAGTGTAACAAGATTATTTTACATGAAGGTAAAGAAAAGATTAAAACTTTAGAAGACTGGGGCAGGAAGTTTTTCAAATGTCCTTCAGTTTACTTGTTTGCATTTCCTCAAAAGAGACTGCTGCAGAGCAGCATAGAGTTGAGAATAGCTTTGAAAGCAGTTATTGTTCCAAGGCTAATTTTAACCTTGTGATAAAGATTGCTTTTTGTATTCAGTTGAATGTGATCCAGTAATTGTTTGTCAAGGCTAAGTGCTGTAGGACATAATACATTTTTAAAATGGTGTTTTGTAATTATAATACAAGCATCTTTATAGGCTACTGTATAAGACAATGCTACAGAGTAGGGGTATTAGGTTTAGAAGAAAACAGACATTAAACTTTCTTATTTTAATGTTTAAATCTCATGGATGCTCAACTTGCATTTAGAAAACTTTGCAGATATGCCCAAATGAATGATTTTTTCATAAAAGCAAAATTTTTATATCCTCCTAGTCTGTATTTTCCATTTTAATCACTAAGAAACCAGTGAGAATAATTCCTTAGGAAGGTTAAATATTAGGGGTGTGTTGCGTAAGGTAGTTTTAATACAAATTTCTGATCACCTGTGATCCATTAGCTCATGTCAAGGTTTTCAGGCAGAAACATCCGGTTTCTGAAATGTTTCTAAGATGCAATCTTTAGTGTTATATAGATTAATGGCATTTTTTTACTATCTTAATTAGTAGTGGTGAAAAGATGTTAGAGTCATGTCAGAAAGCCTCATTATTTTGTTAATGACTAGATTCCCTAGCCTTTCTGAGGCATTCAGGATCATGTATTGATAGAGGTGATGAAGTGCGGACAATGTGCTTTAGCAGCACATAAACTGCTGACTCAGGAATATTTCCACTTTGTACTTCATGTTCTCTCTTCTGAAAATGAGTGCTTTTAATGAACGTAAACAGTTTTGTTAGATGGAAGAATGGAGTTGCATTTGGACAGTGTGGTGCATGTCTTTAATCTCAGCTTCGGAGGTAGATACAGTCAGATCTCTGGACTTTGAAGCCAGCCTGGTCTACAGAGTGGTTCCAGGGTAGCTAGGGCTACATAGTGAGAATCAAAGCAATCAAACAAACAAACTAAAACAAAAATAGAGCTACAGTGGTTGATCAGAGAAAGGACATGGCATATAATTATTCTTCAGAATACGACTTATTAGGAGAAAGGGCACTGAGACCAGGACTGGGGGAACAATTGAAAGGAATAGTGTGGTTATATTGAAGACAGTACAGCAGAGACATAAAGAAGGGGGTGCTTGCCTTTAATACTCAAAGAAAAGCTTCTTTAAGAGAGAACTTTAAGAATAAGAGATAACAGTCTTGGCGATATAATGTGCAGTAGCCTAGAGAAGAAAGCCACCAGAAAGATCTCAGGAGAAGAACAATTATTTGACTTTATAAGATTGGAAGAGTTGCATAAACATGACATTTTGAAGGGTTTTTTTTTGTTTTTTTTTTTTGTACATCCTTTTGTGTGATAATACAGTTTGTATTTGAAGTGTGATTTGCTTTCATCTTGTCCATTGGAAAACTTTTATTTTAAAATGTCAACTTTTCACAACCTAGAATCACCATGAGATGGAAATTTCAATTTAGGAAATGATCTAGAATCAGGTTTGTACATGACCCTGACTAGGGAAGAAGTATCTTGATTATTACGTGATAGGGGATACCCAGCCCACTTTGGGTGGAACCATTCTCTAAGCTAGGGTTTCTAAGCGTGGTGAGTCTAGCTAAGCATAAGGAAGTAGGCAGTATGGGTACATTCATCTCTCTGTTTCTATGTGTGTGATGTAACCAGATGCTTGAGTTCCTTCCTTGACTTCCCTGGAATCATGGACTGTAACCTGGAATTATAAGCCCCCATGCCCTCCTCTCTTAAGTAGCTTTAAGTCAGAATGCACAGCAACATGACTGAAACAAGAACACCTTTAACAAAATTAATCTTGAGGCATCCATCTCCTCTGCTGCGTCTATTCTACCACTATGCTTGTTTTGTCCTCATCCTTGAATTATAATTAACTAAACGATGAATTCTCAGTTAACCTTTCTCTTTTAACTCTTTAACAAAACGTTCTCTGTTGGGCTTCTGCTGGAGGCTGGCTACTGAGATGACTTTGCTTTGTGGCTAATCATTTTTAACTCTGGTTGTTCTTTCAGCATTCTCTGTTGATAGAAAATTCAGTTTTCCTCAAAGGGAGTAAAGGTAATAGGAACATGGATTCAGGTTGCCCCAACTATAATGCTCCAGTGTAGCAAAAATAATGAAGTTTTTATAGGTACAGAACAAAAGAGAGTTATAAACCAGGTAGGTCACTTTAAAATAAACTCATGGAAACATCAGGTAAGTGAGTTAGAGCAAATCAGTAAAGCTATAGGCCCAGGAGTTATTTGAAGACATTCTTAGCCTTTGGGTGGTTAGAAGCCTGTTAGTAGTCTTATAGCCGCAAGTATGTCAGGTTTCACACAAAGGAGGGGTGTGATTGCCTATGAAGGTAATTGAACAGAGCCCAAGATCATTTTGACTCTGGACCTGTGACATTCCTACTATCCACAGACATGCCAATTATGATCAGTTGATCAGCCGTGTAGATTTATAAACAAAAGTGTAGCATTTTCTTGAGATTTCAACTTACATCTCTCTCCTTTTGGTGGCTGATTTACTACCAGGTGTCTAGATTCTGATTCTTCAAAGATATTTCTCTCTTCTATTGGCACATAGAATCTAAGAATCTGTATCTTTGACTAGCTCTTTGATATGTAAGAATTCCTACTCAAATATTGTTTCTTTTATTTTTTTCCTATACGCTCTAATAAAATCCAATTAAAGCATCTCATTTCTTTCTTTACATGTTACGTCTTGAAACCTCTGATAATGTTTTTTCCCATTTGTTAGAGGTTTTCTCAGGCAACATTCCAACATTCAATGTAACTAACACCTTCCATCTAATTAGACTCGGCCTACCCCATTGCTTATCCTAAACGATTAACATTCTTTGCCCCTCACTTACTAATATTTATTTTTTATGTCTAGAAATTCTATTTGGTAATGTTACAAGTCTTCACAATTCTGAAGCATCTGACTCTTTGGTGGCATGTATATTTCTCTTTTATTTTTAAGAATATCAAGCATTTTTTTGTTGTTGAATCTGACCAATATACTTTACACATTTTTGTAGAGACCAGATTTTGAGTCTTCTTGTTTCCTGCTGTATATGCTGGTTGTCTTTTTAACTGTGTCTTTAGTGATTTTGTTGTTGTTGTTGTTCATAAACTCATAGTCCTTTGACACTTTTCTATGGACACTTTCAGAAACCTGGAGTAATGTACTTTAAGAATGTAGGATAGGACTTTGTTTCTGTTATTAGGAAAAATGCATAGTGGTTTATTTTTTGCAAACTTTAGTCATCAGCTCTCAAAGGCAGGCATATTGACCGAGCATGGAGAACAGTCTTTAGTTGTTGTTGTTGTTATTATTATTATTATCATTATTAAATCTTTTTTTACAGTCCAGTCATTATTAGCCCTCCAGTCTGGCCTTTGACTGTTCCTCATCCCACACCTCTTCCCCCATCTTCAAGAGGATGTCCCCATTCTCTTACCCACACCCCACCAGACCTCCCCACTCCCTGGGGCCTCAAGTCTCTTGAGGGTTAATTACATCTTCTCTCACTGGGGCCAGACCCAGCAGTCTTCTGCTGTATATGTGTCAGGGGCCTCATATCAGCTGGTGTAGCTGTCTGGTTGGTGGCTCGGTGTCTCAGAGATCTCAGGGGTCTATTTTAGTTGAGACTACTGGCCTTTCTATAGGGTTGCCCTGCTCCTCAGCTTCTTCCAGCTTTTCCTAATTCAGCCACAAGGGTCTCCGGCTTCTGTAGGGTTTAAGTATCTGCATCTGATTCTTTCAGCTGCTTGTTGGGCCTCTCAGAGGGAAGCCATGCTAGGTTCCTGTCTGAAGCACGCCATAGTAACAGTAATAATGTCAGTCCTTGTAGTCTCCCCTTGAACTGGATCCCAATTTGGGTCTGTCACTGGACGTCCATTCCTTCATGCTCTACTTCATTCCTGTCTAAAAGAACTGCCATCTTTAGTGCTAACTTACAAACTTTCCTCTTACTGAGTCAGCAAGAGGTACGATCCAGATCACCTAGGACCTACCTTCCCTCAGCTCTTTTCTTTCATCCATAAAAAAACAAACAAACAAACAAACAAACAAACAAAACAACTGTGTGTGGGTTCATCTCTATAATTTATGTTCTCATATTTTATCATATTTTTTGTTTGTTTGTCATACACTTGACCTTGCAGGCAAGGTTAATTGTCAATAATTTTCTACTCTCATTTCTAGTTAGTAGTAAGAACATAGTGTAGTTTGAGAGGAAGATGTAGTTACCCTAGCAGATATTAGTAGGGTGAAAGAACATTTTTGATTTATTTGGAGTAGGGCCTATGCAGGCTCCAGCCATCCTTGAACAGGAACTATTAACATTTATTTCTTACCTCTGAAGACATCATGGCTGGGAACAGAGGTTTGGAAACACAAACAGGTTTGCATTTGTAGGGCAAATACAGACCCAGATCTTTGGATGTGATCCCTTGCCCAAGCAGCCATGTTGCTGAATTAAAATTCCTCTACATTCTCCAGTGTTCATGAGCCTTCAGAACTCAGTTTCGAAACCACTAAGGATGGATAACACCTACAGGAATGTAGAACTTCAGAGATGCTTTGTGTTCTTAGGAGTTTTGCTCCGGTTTGTCTTTTTTTTTTTTTTTTTTTTCCTGATACCTCAGAACCTACTATATTTTGACATTTAAATTGTATGCTAAAAAACCAAACAAAGAAACAAAACAAAACAAAAAGAGTGCTTGCATCTTATAGAAATTCTTGTGATATCTTCTTAACCACATTTCAGAAACGGTGTCATCTTGTTTGATCTTTTTACACATTTGCTTGACTGGTATCCATGTCATTTATAGTGGCTTCTAGAGTACAACCAGAAGATTTATATCTATTTTGTAAAATTTATTGGAATATATTTATGATTTTCAATGAAAATTCTGTTCTAATTCTTGATAGTAATAATTATAAGATCTGACTCATGTTTATACCTTCACAGCTGCTCTTCTGGACCATAAAAGATTTCTTCAAAGTGTACCATGTGATCATCTTTTAAGTAGGCCAACAGATATTTCTAACTTAATTATAGTTTGGCAGAGTGTCTCCAAAACCTCTTATCTGAACAGTGAACCCAATAATTTAATCAGCCTGTCTGTTGATTAATCACGTTCTAATCCATCTGATATCGGCCCTGAAAAAAAAAAAAAAACCTCTTCATCTGTTTCTTGTGAAACTTATCTCTGCGGATGCACAGCTGCTCTGAGCCATGAGTATTAATAACTTGAATAGAAGACAAAACACAATGGAGTCTCCAAGCCTGCAGAAAAAGTTTGAACTCATTAAAACAGTCATTAGGTTCTCTCCATAACCTTACCCATCCCAGTGTAATCTCCCGTCCACATTGCTGACTACTTCCCCAGTTGTCACCCTCACATTAGTGAAAGTAATTCCCACCTAATCTCTCTCTACTGTTTCTGAAGCTGAAAACTTGACTAATTGATAAATATTTATCAAACTCTGAATAGCAACCATAACTGTGTTCCTTCCTTTATTAACCCACAACATCTCTGTTGTATGAAAATGATTACCCAGATCAAAAGATGAGGTCAAAGAGCAAAAGACAGCCATTTCTACTACATATTTTGTTCATATATATCTGGTGAAAAGATAAAAGACTACATGAGACTCCAACTCTTAGCATTTCTACAATGTAAGATGCCCACGTTATAAGATAATTAAGAGTACATTTAGCCACGGTGGTTCAAAATGCCAATAACTAATCAATAAACGATTGCATCACTTTCTATTCATTCTCTTGCTGAAACACTGTCTGCTTGTAAAGTTTTCCTTTTCACTCTGTTTTCTCTTCCTGTGCCATCCACTATCTCTTACATATGGAGCCTGTCTGTTCATTCAGCCCAGAAAATCCTGAGACTGGGAATTCTGTGTAAACAACCTCTGCACACATGTTCAAATTTCATATGAAACCTGAAATACTTAAAGGGTTATTAAAATTTAGACTTTGCAAATTGTTTGCCACCAAAAATAGGAAATGGATGATCACAGTGAGCTCAATATTATGAATAATTTAATTCTCTTAGGTAATCATTTTGTTTTTTACAGCTGTTTTCTGAATGACTTACATTCAACCCATGTCTATATGACAGGTCTTTGTTGTGAATTTAGAGAGCCCTGGTTGAGTAGTTTCCTCTAGTACTATTGACTCATTTCTCACTTTCTCCACATCCATTTCTCTGAGCAGCTCCATGAACACCAATTGAATTTGCTCTGCAGGAGATGGCCAGCAAACAGAAGAATATTGAATTCAAGTTAACTCTTTCAGAATCAATGTGTTAATATTTGGAAAAAGGGTTCCATGTTTAGGGAAAGGCGATCCCTGTAACCTGTAAATTCAGAGCCATGTGATCTGTGGCAAAGGATGTCTTTCAGGGAAGGGAAGAATTAGGACAGAGAAGAGAAACTGGTCAAGGGGAGATAAGTGAGCAAAGAGAGAAGAGAGAGCAAGGGAGAGAGACAGGGAGAAGGAATATGCAAATTAAAGCAATTAGAAGAGAGAAAATTTTCCTGAGGTATAATTGTTTCCTTAAGTTATTTAACATACTCCTTTTTCTTAAAACAAATAGACCATACTTCATTTTCCAATAGTTAACATGGTCAAATTGATATCTCTCCTCACCAAAAAATAAAGAAATAAATAACTTCTAGTCATTGTTACATACATCGTGTATTAGTGATCACTCCTATTATTATTCTCATTTTATATGGACACCTGAGAGCTGGTCTTAGCTCTGTTGCTCACTGGCAGTGCAACTGAGGAAAAATGACAAATTTCTGTTTTTGTCCTTATCACCATGATGATAGAGCTGTGATGTTCAGCTCTGATGTATGTGAAAGATCTGTACTGCGTACCTCTATTATTAATATTTTGAAAATGACAAATGCATCACCGCTTTGATAATTTATCTAACATTCCTCAAATAATGCTGCTATTCTATGTGTGTTCTCCATGTAGATAAATTTTCCTGATGCACACAGTAAGTGCTGTTACTATTTCAGGTTTTGAAGGCTGTGTTTATGTAAGACACTAAAATGAAAAATGATGATTTATTCAAAAGGGATTCTTATCTTACCTGTGTTGCCACCCAAACAAATCAGAACTCCATTTTATAATTATGCTTTGAAGTAATCAAACATTGGCATATTGATTTATAAAGTAAACAATGGAAGAAAGTACTTCTACAGACATGGAATTGTGCTTGACACTGGGCCAGTACTTTTACTTTTTGAGGGTGGTGGCATGCTAAACAGATTAGTGGAGTTTTGTTCAACAATATATTTGCTATTAGACTAATTTACAAAGTGTTTTTCTTCTATTATGGAAGACATGTGTTGTATCACCTAAATACCTAGACAATTGCATATATTAGAAAGCAACTTCTCCTGTAGTGCTTTTCATTTTTTAATTTTTAATTCATGAACTCTAATAGCTAAACTATTTTAACCAAAAAAAGATAAAGTAACTAAATAAAGACATGTAGACAAATTTTAATCCAGCCACTTGGATGCTCAGGCAAGGGATCACATTCAAAGACCTTCTAGTTTATGTGATGTGACTGGAATGCAGACATGCCCTGGATTACAGTATGATCTGGGTGGAATACATACACAACCTTAGTACACATCTTTAATCCTGAACAATAAAGGTAAAGTTAGTTTGTAGAAGAAACCATGTTTTAAAGTGATGTCTAATTGAGGGGCAGACAAAGTGATGAATCAGAGAAACATTTGACAGAATGAGTCAGAGATAGAATATACCCAACTCTCATAAAAACAGCACTGGAGAAATAGGGAGATGGAGAGAGAAGGGTGTGTGTGTGTGCGTGCGTGTTTGTGTGGTAGCTTTATGTAGGCAGTTTTACAGAAACAGACTGCAGAGAGAACAAACTAGATACAGGTGAAAATAGAATGAACCAAAGAATGAGTAGGAGCCAGAAGATTAGAACACATTGCCAAAGTTAATATGAGGCCAAGCAGAGCAATTCAGTCAGAAGCTGATAGAAGCTAGATCGAATCAGTAACCTTGGAGGAGTTTAAGTCAGAGCAGTTGAACCAGTCAGAGTTCAAAATAAACTAGAAAGGGTGAGCTTATTCAGCAGTAAGCCTCCGAGACGACAACACGTGAATGAAAGTTACTTTTATAAAAACCTCCATTACAATCTTGGAGTTTAAAAGGAAAGAAAAAGTTGGTGATTATGTCTCATACTTGTAATCTCAACATTTGGAAGGGAGAGGCAGTTAGATCAGTTTCGAGGCCAACCTCAGCTACATAGCAAACTTACGGGTGACCTGGGCATGTGGCCTTTTTTTGAAGAAAAGAAAAAAATAGCTCTTTTACTCACATGTGTTCAGGGGACCTATCAGAATCTACAGACTATTATAGCATCCACTACATTACTGTATAGCTCAGGGAACAGATTTCTCTTTCTGCTGTTCTGAAAATTGAGCATCATCTCATCTTTAGAAAGTTGTGCTAGCTCTTCTATCCCCTGTTTAGCTGTTTTCCTCCTCTGTATACCCAGTGAGGGAATCTCTCATCTGCATTTTCAATATACCATTCTTAAGGTTACAATTTTATCACATCACTGTGCTTAACTGAACAATATATTGAGTGGTTGTTATCCTTCTATGAATTATCCCGTAGTTTTTTGTTTTGTTTGTTTGTTTGTTTGTTTGTTTGTGGAGACTACCCTTTTCATTCAACACCATTTATAAAATCCAGTTATGGTGGCAGACCGGACTGTAATTCATTCTGAACATTTTAGTTTTTATTTCCATCCAGTGTCATTTCACCCAGTTCTCTGTCTAGCCCCATATGACTAAGATTTTCTTTTTTCTACTCTTGGGGCCATTGTGATTATCTTCATTCAAAAGTAACCATGGAAACAGTATAATTCCTTTTTAGAGTTAGAGAAGTCAAGTTAATGAACTTAAACAAATATAATCAGGATGTTCTGCATCCAAGTCTTTACTAATATTTAAAACCCACTCTCATCACCTCAGTGGCTCAGAGGACAATGACACTTGGTTTTATAATCGTGACTCCATTAACACATAAAGCTAGGATGTCTCCTAATATTTCCTCCTCCATAAACATCTATTTTTGAAAATATGAACAATGTTAATGCACTGAAGATTGGTGCCATTGTAATTTATTTTCCTTTTTAGAGAATGAACTTGCATCTTGTCTAAGTTCCTGGCCATGTTTATTCTATTACGTCCCCTAAGCAATACCAATATAACTTAGCTACTAAATATTAAAGTAAATATTCTCTTATGAAAGGATATTCCAATTCTAGTGTTCCCTGGTCAAAAGCATTAGTAAGTTATTACCCAGTTGTTGAAACTTTAGCTCTATCATTTAACCAAGGACAATTTGTTGGATCTCCATTATCATTCATCTGTCACATAATTTCAAAAATCTAGAATGTCTCAATCTATAGAGAAAGTTTTTCACAAATTAATTGTAAGGACAACTCAATTTGGGGGGGGGAAGCTAAAATAAAGTTTCTATTACTGACCTTTTACTGGGTGATTGTTTTAATTTTGTCATTTTGTCAAAATTGGTTGAATTTTGCAAATAATTTTTTTTAAATCTGTTAAGATATTGAGTCACGGACAGTTCACAAATTTTACATAGTAGCTATGTATAGTATAGGAAAAATATTTATCATTGTTTGTATTAAGAAAGCTGAAAATTTGGACTATTTGAAGAGCTATTTCCAATAGGTTCTGTCTTAGTCACTGTTCTGTTGCTATGAAGAAACACCATGATCAAGGCAAATTACAAAATAAAGAATTTAGCTGGAGGACTTGCATATAGATTCAGAGAGTGAGTCCACGAGCAACATGGTGGATAGCCTGGCAGCAGGCATGGCCCTGAGGAAGGGTAGAAGGATGGATAGAGGGAGGGAAGGAGGGAGAGAGGGAAGGATGGAAAGAGAGAGAGGGTGTGATAGAGCAAGAGGAGCAAGAGAGAGAGAAAAAAGAGAAGAGAGAGAGAGAAGAGAGAGAGAGAGAGAGAGAGAGCCTTTGCCTACTGGTAAACACCTCGAAGCCCACTCCTAATGACATACCTCTCTAAAAGGCCACGCTTCTCAATCCTTCCTAAAAAGTTCCACCAACGAAGGAGCAAATATTAAAACACATGGGCCTGTGGAGATCATTCCCATTCAAATAGCCACAGGGTGCTTGATTATTATTAACAAAAGTCATATATATGATTTATGTAGCTTCTGAAATTATATCTCAGAGGTTGCTAAAAAACTAGTTTGTTTCTAAGATTCACAGAAAATTAAGGCATATATCAGGTAAAAAAGAAAAACCATATTTGAAATCATATATACTAGCTCATATATACTAGCTCTCAAGCACAGTTTATTATTGTTTTAGTATTTAAATTATCTCAATGCAAAACAAATATCTCTTTGTAGGCAATCTTCACAGCAACTTTTCAACTGTGCAGGACTGATTTCTTGACTCGTAGTGAATGAGAGACTCTAACCAGACTCTAAAGTGACCCCTTTCCAATCATTCTTGATCCACTTTGATGAACTGAATATCCGCTGTCCACCTCCTTGGCTAAGTCTTTGGTAGGGGAACAGGTTGTTATCTGGGTTGGATTTATCCAAGAGAAAGCAATTAGAATACTGGGTAGAAGGACCTCAGGGATAAAAGAGTGTGAAATCTGCAAACTGGAACAGAGAAGAAAACCAGGGTCATTCAAAGGAAACATTTTCTAGAAATGCCTCTTCCAACAACTGGCAGCACAATAGTGCCTACCTGGAGAGACACATGGAGCCACCCACAGGGACACTGCATACACATCGAAGCATTTGCCAGGATGGAAATTTGACCTGTCTGCTAGAGCCTCCTGGAGTGATTCTATTTGTCATTTTAGCGTTTATGATTGTGTAACAGGGTTTTTCAACAGCAAATCAAAGCGAGGCTGGTGATATTGTGCACACACACATAGAAGCGAAATGGCTTAATTAGTAAAAATTTAACTGGCATGATTCCTATAAGTTAAAATGTACATATTTAAGGAGGCTTTTTGTAACATTTATACCATTTATTTTATAATATACTAATTCGGATGTAAAAGTGAATGTAAATTAACAGAAATTAACATGCAATGTGAAGAAAAGTCCTTTTATCCTCTGCAACTGTAGCATTGGCACATTCAGGAATAAATAACTTTTGTGGCAAGGGTATGCCTTATCAAACATATGCAGATCAGCACTAATTAATGCTAATTAAGGTTTCCTGTCTATCTAGTTGGAAAAACGTCCAAATGTTATGAAATCCAGTTAGTATGCCTATTACACTAATTGTTTTATATGGGGTGGTTCTTAATTAAAATATGTAAATTGACCTTAATTGCTATATACTAATGGGGGTTCATGTTATCTCACTAAAAGTGACAAGATGGTGAGGAGGGGTACTTAAAAGACTAATTCTGATAAATCCTTAACTAAATGACCTTTATTCAAAATTAATTTTAATTGGAAGTTGGCAAAAGAAACATTTTTCCCTTCTTTGTTTCATTTTAGTTTTAAGTCATGGAAGAATGTTATTCTTCTTTGCTAATACTCCTTTAGAAGCAGCCTGGGATTGATAATTACACTTAACAAGCTAGTTAATTTTACTGTTTATATTTATCAGGAAGTTATTGATAACCTCATTTTAGTCTTGGAAAGAGTAACTGTCTTCATATTAAATATGAGACCATATACTCACATTTACACAAATATGTTTACATATAGGAATGTAAATCTCATATATCTATATGCATAGGTATACATATGTATACATATATACAGGTAATTTGACCCAGTTAATTCATTATAATATGTGTTCAAATTTAATGAGCTAGTAATAGTAATATGTTTTTCTCAGTTGATTTGCATTTAAATAACATTTTAAGAAAATTATACATTTTGTCTTTAAACATTAATTCTTACTGGAGTTAATGATTAAAGCTACTTAGATTACATAGACCTACATGGAATTTTAATGTTTTATTTCTTTATTTATTTTTAAACTGCAAACAAACTAAAATATGTACAGCCTAAATTAGCATAAAATTATTTAATTAAAAATTTCTTCTACTATGTACAATCTAGAACTGCAATAAGTTAGCAAAAGCTAAGGAATATTTTATTCTGCCATTCCATTTGGAAATAGCATATGCTCAACCATAATTTAAAGTATGTTAAAACCTCATCTGGAAAAATGTGAGAAGAGACTTGGTAAAATATTGTCACATGGAAATGAGTATATAATCAAGATCGCAGGTTTTCATTGTAGAACAGAGAGACTCAAGTGTTTTTTCTTTCATTAGGACATTGTGACAAACGTCTCACCCAGAATCATCCGGGGGACCACTTCTGGCCCCTTGTATGGCCCTGGACAAAGCTCCTTCCTCAACATAGAGCTCATCAGTGAGAAAACAGCTGCATATTGGTGTCACAGTGTCACCGAACTAAAGGCTGACTTCCCGGACAATGTAAGTGTGATTTAACATCTAAAACAAGAGAACAGGCATGGGTTGCTGAATGTTTATTTAAACATCCAATTCGTAGGCTTATAAATATTAATGCGTATAATATATTTTATTAAAGAATCTGCCAGTTGCTTGGCTGATGCCTAGAAAGATAAAGAAAGAAAGCTGGAGAACTCATAAAATCCCTCCCAATGTGAGGCTTTGTTATAAATGGGCACCGGGTGCATGGAAGGAGTCTCTACATACAGAAGCAGAAGGAATGAAATACCCATTTTATTGAGTTGGTTTTCATTGTACGTGGCTGGTATTTATGAAGGTGATGACCTTAGGGAGAAATTGCAGGCTATAAATCATCTTATATAAAGCTAAGGCTGGAACAGAATATCTTATGTGGTTATTTATCCTTTTTTTTTCAATGGGAGATAATTTACCAAATAATTTAACACGCTTAAACTAAATGAACTCACTATGTTTTGTAGAAAACGTTTTTTTTTGAACCACACAGAATCTTTGTAGTAAAATAGAAGTTACTGTAATAAATTAAAAAAAAAGTATTTTCTCTTTAGTAGTCTAGTTGAGGTTGTTCTTGGTACCATTCATTCTATCTCCGACTCCCCATTCCTATGCCTCCCCTTCTGCCTCTCTATTATTGTTTGAGCCATGGTGAATGGAGCCTGAAATATCCAGCAGTGTGTATGTTTATGTTACAGTAAAGGGATTTCTGCAAGGACAAGAAAAGAGCACATGTCAATGCCCTCCTGATATGTATTTTTAAATATTTAAATACTTTTGAATTTAATGGAATTCATGAATGATTGCTTATAACCTGAAAAATCAGTCTTCCAAAGGAAGCATGCTGCTGCCTAACAGATCAAGAGGTATTCTTTTAGGTAGTTGGAATGCTTCTGTATACTCTCTTACCCTGAACCAAATACAGTCATGTAGAACAGGTATAATTTATCTTCTTCAAAACAGTCCCTCAGATGGAAAGGGAACTATGGAGACACATCAGAAACCTTTAGCATCTGCTCATTAGGAGTTCTTCAGGTTGGGAGCCTGATGTTGCAATTATCTCTCCTGTGATACAGTTATGTCACTGCAACAATGATGCCAAGTGTTTGTCTTCTAAAGGAGCCATATCTTTTAGGATGTTTCTCTTAGATTGCTGAGCACAGGAGACCTATCTGTAAAAAACGAGAATATTAATCAGTATATTAACTTGGTGTGTAGTAGTGAATACTCTGCCAGGTACTGAACATTTCATTGTTATCACAATGAGAGGTAGGTACTTAATAAATCACTTACTGTGTGCTTGACATTGTTATAAAAGCTTTGTATATTTTAAACTTGCCAAATCCTTCAACACCTTCATAAAATAGATACTGTTAACATGTCCAAGTCTATAGTGGAGGAAACCCAAGCACACAGAGGTAAAAGATCTTGCTCATGATTGAATATATAATCTATTCTGAGGTTGAAGTTGGAATATTTAAATTTTGCTTTTATTATCTATACCCCTGTGTACTAGTGTCTTCGATGTACCTGCCTAGGTTGCTCTTTAGAATTCAGTATTTCTTTTAAAGTAACATATAAAACAGTATGAAATAAATATTTTCCCCCAAACTGCTTCAATGTTGAATGAAACCAGTGTTTCTGAGAAACAAACAAACCTATTTTCTTTGAAAAAGTCATGGCCAGCAATGGCTTTCTTAAACTCGCATGATATTGTCTGCTTTTTTTCTGAGGCAGGAATAAGTTCTTATAATAGTGGGTCCCAAGAAATAACAGTCAGAAGACAGGGACTCTGGGTTGAAGCCCCTGGCTCTCTGATCCCACAACCAAGCAGAAAGAAGAGGTACTTTAAATATTAAATCACCCTGGCAACAACGATCTTCTCTTATAAGGCTTTTGTGTGTTTGAAAAAAAATGTAATATATGAGGTTTTTTTTTTTTTTCCCCAATTCTTTCCCCATTTAGATTACATCCATCCGTCTTTTTCTGTATTTTTAGAACTCATTTCTATCATGTTAACTCCCACACCAAAGATAACATTTTAAACACAATTAAAGTGGCATTCTCTTGGAAACCATGGAAAGAGTGCGTGCGTACCCAGATACGGCCATGCTGAGAGGCCATCTCCCCCACTGCTTCAGAATCACTCTGACGCCAAATTCAATGAGCGGAGTGAAGGGAAGTGACCCTTCATTTTCCAACTTTAATTATCGCTCTCACTGGAGTTTTCCACATCATTTCAAGTGCGTGGCTGCCACCTTTAATGACAAGGATTGGATAATTTAACCCACTGTGGCAGCTTCTAAGCAAGGGCTAAGTTTCTGAGAAAGAAATTGTGTCATGGAGAAACAGGCATAATATCCGTAGCTAGGTTTGTTTCCAGAAGGGATGATACAGCATGCAATGAGTCGAAGGAGACAGCTACAGCGCTTGGTACAAAAAAGGTAAGAAGGCTTTAGACAGTGATGTGAGAGATCCTGGAACTAGCTCTGCAACGAGCCTGCCTTCAGTTAGACTTGCTTGGCCTCAAATTTTTCTTTATTTATTTGTGAATTAAATTTGGCACAGGATCATTGTAGTGACAAGTTATTACTAACAAGTTTTTGTTCGTGAGCTGAGATTTTTGCAAAGCTTATTTGAAATATACTGTATAATTAGGGCTTACAGAAATCAGTTTAAAATGAATCTTTTCACCAGTGTTACAAAAGCGAGAGCTGGTATATTTTAGGCTTGATTTTTAAAAAAAGTTTTTTAGATTAAAAAAAATAACCAAAAATATATATAGCCATGGTATTCTTGACTTAGCAAGAAAAGACTTTTATTTTTTTTTTAAATCGTTTGATCAACTGGAAGTTAGGAAGGCTAACATCGGCACTGAATGTGCTGGTAAAGATAGAACAGACCTGATCTTAGTGGGAATGCTTCAAGTTTCTCTCCATTTAGTTTGATGTTGGCTATTGGTTTGCTGTATATTGCTTTTACTATGTTTGAGTATGGCCTTGAATTCCTGATCTTTCCAAGACTTTTACCATGAAGGGATTTTAAATTTTGTCAAATGCTTTTCACATCTAGTGAGATGATCATGTGGGTTTTTCTTTGAGTTTGTTTATATAGTGGATTACATTGATGGATTTCCGAATATTGAACCATCCCTGCATTCCTGGGATAAAGCCCACTTGATCATTATGAACGATTGTTTTGATGTGTTCTTGGATTCGGTTTGCTAGAATTTTATTGAGTATTTTTGTATCAATATTCATAAGAGAGATTGGTTTGAAGTTCTCTTTCTTTGTTGGGTCTTTGTGAGGTTTAGGTATGAGTGTGATTGTAGCTTCATAGAACGAATTGGGTAGTGTTCCTTCTGTTTCTATTTTGTGGAATAGTTTGAAGAGAATTGGTATTAGGTCTTCCTTGAAGGTCTGATTTACACCAGTCAGAATGCCTAAAATAAAAAACTCAGGTGATAGCAGATGCTGGCGAGGATGTGGAGAAAGAGGAACACTCCTCCATTGTTGGTGGGATTGCAAGATGGTGCAACCACTATGGAAAACAGTCTGGCGGTTCCTCAGAAAATTGGACATATCACTACCTGAGGACCCAGCTATACCACTCCTGGGTATATATCCAGAAGACGCTCTAACATATAACAAGGACATATGCTATGTTCATAGCAGCTTTATTATAATAGCCAGAAACTGGAAAGAACCCAGATGCCGTCAACAGAGGAATGGATACAAAAAAATGTGGTACATTTATACAATGGAATATTACTCAGCTATTAAAAACAATGAATTTGATAAATTCTTATATAAATGGATGGAACTAGAGAATATCATTCTGAGTGAAGTAACCCAATCACAAAAGAACATACATGGTATTCACTCACTGATTATTGGATTTTAGCCCAGAAGCCTGAAATACCCAAGATTCAACTCACAGACCACATAAAGCTCATGAAGAATGATGACCAAGTAAGGGGGGCTTCAGTCCTCTTAGAAGGAGTAACAAAATACTCAAGGGTGCAAATATGGAGACACAGTGCAGGACAGAAACTGAAGGAGGGACCATCTACAGACCATTCCACCTGGATATCCATCCTATGTGCAGTCACCAAAGGTACAGGTTGATGTGGATATCAGGACGTACATGCTGACAGGAGCCTGATATAGCTGTCTCCTTAGAAGTCTGCAAGAGTCTGACATACTCAGAGGCAGATGCTCACAGCTAACCATTAAACTGATCATGGGGTTCCCAATGGAGAAGATAGAGTGAAGGCTGAAGGAGTTGAGAGGATTCGCGACACCGTGAGGAAAGCAACAATCCCAACCAACCAGAGCCCCCAGGGTCTAAACCACCAGCCTGGGAGCGCTTAGGGAGGGGCCCATGGCTCCAGCTATATATGCAAGGGAGCTATATATAAGTGGGAGAAGAGATCCTTGGTCCCATGAAGGCTGGACGTCGTACGGGGAGGGGTATTCGAGGGTGGGGATGTGAGGTACGGGGGACGGTGTGTGGGGTACACCAATGTGGAGGCAGGAGGAGGGGGGAAGGGATAGTGAGTTCCTGGGAGGAAGGGGGGAAAATGGTGTAAGGAGAGAACATCTGAAATGTAAATAAAATTTCCAATAAAAACAAATGATAGAAGAAAAAAAAAAGATAGAACAGACCAGGATGAGAGCTTTTTGTGGAGATATTAGCAGAGGGACAGTGGCTAGGTAAAGATTCTTTCTCTACATTACTATCACATCCTCATTGGTGATGAAACCATGTCTCAGCTAAGGGCTCAGCCCACAATTAATTTCACAATACTCTAAAGAAGTTGATCTCTATCCAAGTTCCTGGAGCTGCTCCTGGTCAGTAGCCTCTACATGCTTAATCTGTGTACCAGAGACTCCTTCCACCAAAGGTAAAATTTAAGCTCCCTTGCTTTTCTGAATAATAAAGGCACGATTCAAAATTCTTAAGGTTATGAAGGATCACCCTAGGTTCTGAAGGCTATGTAAAAGTGAAATATTCAAAGAACATTTGAAAACTAGGGGAGAGAGAGGAAGCTGGTGAGGTGGATTAGTGGGTAAAGAGCTTACTCTGCAAGCATGTGATCTGAATTCCGATTCCAGCAACCACATAAAAAGCCTGGAGTTCTGGCATGCATGTATAATGCCTGCACTGAGGCTGTGGTGGCGATTAGGAAGAGACAGGCTGAGCCCAGATGCTCACTGGATGGCTATTCTGGTTAATTTCAGTTCTCGGTTCACTAAAAGACTCTTGCATCCAAAAGGTAAGGTAAAGACCAATAGAAGACTCTTTAACAGACCTCTGGCCTCCAGAAGAGTCTTTAATGGACCTCTGGTTTCCACACACATATGCACGAGCGTGCACACTCTCCACATATGTGTGCACGACCATATACCACAAATATGTACAAAGTAAAAATAAGATAAATTTATATATATATAAATTGTCTTCGTTTTAAATTTTTCACATGTATGTATTGACATTGAGCACATTCCCCTCAGCCTTACTCAAGCTCATCCTTCTCTTTTCTTCTTTCTCTTCTCTGTCTGCCTCCCTGTGAATCCCTTTTATTTCTCTAGACACTTTCATTCTTTTTTCATACCACATATTCCTAGCAATGGATGACAATACATGGTATTGACTTGAGTTTTTTGTTTGGTTTTGGTTTGGTTTTGGTTTTACATTTCTCTTTGAGATATGATCTCCTATGACTGAGTCAAGCTGCAAACTCACTACGTAGCCCAAACTAAATATCTGATTTTCTTATCCATATCTAGCAAGTGGTAGGATTATAGATGTACATCACCATTTCCCACTTATATCACTCACTGATATAGACAAAATAGCACAGTTCTGGGTGTACTATCACAATTTTGATGTAGTAGTTGAGCAGAGACCTTCAGGTGGCAAGTTCAACTGTGTTATGACTCTCCATGATTGCTGCCTATGCAAATTTGAGTCATCAACAAAGCTGAGATGATTTGTGGCATTCATGATTACAAATACTGAGTTTCAGTATTTGTAATCATTAATAGAGAATAAAAATATTTTTATTGACGATCAAGATTGCATTTTGTGTTCTACTATAACAAGGCATCTGTACATAGGCTAAGAACTCAGTTCTGACTGCATATTACAATCCTTTGGGGAACTGAAGAAAAAAGCAAGGTTCAGTCCTGTCTGAGTTCAGTTACTTCAGAAATTGTGGTATGGACACAATTTTTTTGTGAATGTGTGTGTACAGGTGAAGACAATATACATTTTCTGTAAAGCGCATTGGATATTTGGGTTTCTTACACAATCAGCATTATTTATGAACCTTGATATATGAAACTCCTACATTAGAATTACTCACTAACAACATTTTCTTTTATTCTGGAACTGGTCTTCAAATGCTGCTGTATTTATCAAATACAGATAAGAAGAGCAGCAAAGATGGAGTATTCCTGTCCTGATCCAGGGCTAGTGTGAGGCAGGAGAACTAGAAATCTTTCCATCATACCTTGGGAAGGTATGCTGCTTTGTGCTTTGTTTTTTCTCTCTCCCCCCTCTTGCTTTGTGTGTGTGTGTGTATGTGGTTGTGTGTGTGTGTGTTTGTGTGTGTGTGAACCGGATATAAGCTAGAGTCATCTGAGCATAGGGATTTTTTTTTTTTTTTATTAATGGTTGATGTGAAAAGACTCAGCCCACTGTGAACAATACCATCACTGGCAAAATGATCCTTCTGGGTTGTATAATAAAGGTAGCTGAGCAAGCCAGAAGTAAGAGATACAAGCCAATAAGCAACTTTCCTTCCTGGTTATGTTTCAGTTCTTGTCACCAGTCTCCTGCTTGAGTTCCTGCCCTAACATCTTTCAGTGACTGTGATGTGTAAGTGTAAAACAAATAAACCCTTTCTGGGCCCAAGTTACTTTGGGATGTGGGGTTTTGTTTTGTTTTGCTTTTACTTTTTTTAATCACAGCAACAAAATCAACCCAAAACAGGTGATTTTAGCCTATGTAACCTAAGAAACTGGGAAAGCCAGAGAAATGACATGGTAGTGAAGTACAGTGGTTGCTCTTCAAGAGGACCAAGGTTCTGTTCCCAGCACACACATGCTGGCTCACAGCCACATACAAATTCCATTCCGGGAGATCCAACACCCTCTTCCAGCTCTACATGGAATTGCATATATGGGCTGCTCATATATGCACCCAAGCATACACATACACATATGTAATAATTAAATTAAAAAACAAAATAATAAACAATGACAATTAGAATCAATGTTATTCCAAGTTTTCCTCAACTACTCCTCTCAAATACAGACTTTCCAAAAAGAAATAAAGTATTACGACTTGACAAAGAAAGAACCTCTGCCATTGGACAATATGATTATCTTGGTTTAAATCCTGCTTGGAACACTGAGTAGACCAGTTCTTTTGCTCTCCAGTCTACATGCTCTTACAGAAAATGATATCAACTACTTACTTGGACTTAGGTTTCAGTAGTTACCAGACCTCATATTCAATTCTCTATCTAGAAATCTGAAAGCTGGCAGATAGAGGCAAACTATGGCTTCATTTGAACACATAGAATGTTCCTTGTTTCTTCTATGGGTACCTCAGTAGGGTCTTCTTGAAGGCTCCATAAGGGCTGATGTGACCCAATCCGGCCTCATTTTTTTTTTAAATATTTACAATTTACTTATAGTCAATGGAGGGAGAGATTGGGCTTTTGTTACTCAACTTCTTTAGAAAAAAAATGCAATCTAGTAATAGAGGAAAGTATATATCTGCTGTCTTGTCAGCAATGACTTAAAATTTGGCAAGTAAAATGTCTCATTGAAGACCTGATTTTGATTCTCTCCTCATAGCCGGAGGAGAATATTCACGAGCAGAAATTCAAGAGTCCCTTGCCTTGATTCTGCCTTTGTGCCCTCTGGAGTTTTCTGAGCTTGTCAAGTCTCTGGTTCTACCCATTTCTACAAGCTGATTAAAAAGTAATAAATTAAGAAACCACTGGAGCAGCTGCTGAAGGGAAGGCCAGTGTATCCCTTGGAAATGGTTCCTTCATTCATGCAACAGTGATTTCTTAATACTGTTTATAAATTCCTGAGGATAGGGGTATTTCTAAACCTCCTTCCTTTACTTAACTTCTAGATGAATCTTTTCTCTGATAAACTATTAGTGATATCTCATTGGATTTGTAAACAATCTGTTTATAAATTGAGATGAATCATAATAGTACTGGGAATTTTGAAAATGAATGGGAGTACAATAGTCCATGTCCTGTCATTTCCTCAAAATTCTCCTCTGACTTTCCTAGAGTTGATGGAGGCAGAGAGCTCACAGTCAGTATAGGTGATAACAGAAATATATTCTTTAGTAACTTACCATTCAGCAGCATTCATTTGCTATCTGTATGATAATAATACCTCATAGGTCATTATAAAGATTACTTGAGAAGTGATGAAAGAATATTCTGAGATATTGCAATTAGTCACTTCTATGTATTATAGACTTTTTTGTATGTTACTTTTATTTCTAGTTTAAGTGAGTCAATTTTTCATGATAGATTCTACAAGAGATATTTGGTAAGCCAAAGGTAATAGCACAGTTATAGCAATTAAAACATATAGTAAAAGTGATTTTCAAAAATTATATGAACTACGGCTTTATATAAAAAGTTACCTTTAAATATATAACAATTTAAAAACAGTTAAAGCTTGATTGCAAGTTTGAGCTCTGTAGGCTACATAGTGAGACGCAGTCTCAAATACATACATGCATGCATGCATGCATACATACATACATACATACTAAAATTTTATTGTCCTATGACATTCAAGGTTTTCTGTCTAATATTTTATTCATTGTGCTCCTTTGCTTTCCTCTCATCTATTCATTTGGTCACATAGCTTCCCTTTATCAACACTGGAAGAATGGCAGTTAGTTGTATTCCAAGACTAAGCACAGAAGTCAAAGAAAAGCACTGAAATTTGTTTAATTATTCAAAAACCCTGCAATGATGAATGCATCAGAATGTGTAGTGGTATGGCTAACTTGTAACTATGTGACTGGTTTTGACTTTCTGTATCTAAGTATTTTTAACTCAGTTTTTAATGTTTTGGAGATTGTATGCAAGAGGACCATATTTACATCATTTTTACTTCTCTCATCCTTCTAAGCTCTCCCATGCCAACCATCCCATGACCTCTAAAATCCATGACCTCTCCTATAAATATATGTATGTTTATATCTATCTGTGTACATGTGTGTGCACACACACAGACACACACACACACACACACATGCACACACAGGCATTTGGATAGCCTACTAAAGGGCTCATTCCTGGAGAAAACTGACACTCTTGTCTCACAGCAGCCATTCATCTAGGACTGGGATCCTGTGAAATTTTCACACCCGAAACAACTTGACTACCAATATTGTCATTCTTCAATCCATATTTAGGTGGCCATATTGTTGACATTTTATAAGTCCACCACCTGCCAAATGTTTAGAAGATGCTATCTAGCAGCAGGTAGATCCTCTGCCTCTGAAAAATCCTTCTGCCCTCTTTTTGTATCTGTTCTCTGGTGCTTATGTGTAAGTCTTGATTTATATATGTTCCAGTGAGACTAGAAACCTCATGTCAGTTGTCTGCACTTTGGCCATTTATGGATCTCTGTAGGGGTCTCTGTTGCTATAAAGGGCAACATCTTTGATGAGAGATGAAAGTTGTACTTAGCTGTGGGAATAATGATATTTAGAATGTAGTTAGAAATATTGTTGACTTATGAAAAATGACATATTGCTCATTGACGTGATGGTTCAGGAAAGTGACAATATATGTTCTCCTATAAAATTATAAACTTTCAAGCTATGGGTATTTGACTAGGTTATAGCACCAGGCATGAGTTCCTGCTACTGACAGGATTTTCAGCCTAATTAGACAACTGTTGGTTGTAGCTAAATCAAACTGTTCCTATTGCACCATTGGGGACATCTCACCAGGCAGACCAGCTGTTGTTGTGGCTCATGGGCTTTGACTTGTGGGACTGTGCAGAGGGACTGAGGAGGGGGTATCCAAATATTTTCCTGAAATAGATGTCTCCAGACTTCTAAGAGAAGTTTTGGCTACAACCTAGGTAGAGTATTGAAAACTTGACTTACTGTCCCAACAAAAATAACAAAAATCAAATGTAATAAGGGGTTTAAGACCCAGAATATTAGACAGTAAAGACAGTAATCACTTAAATATGAAAAAAATAAAGTTATTCCCTTCTACTGAGAGTTTCTAGGAATGAACTGACTCACAGCTGAGGGATCTGAGGGATAGAATTCACAAGATAGAAAACAAGACAGGAAAGACATGGAGAACAGAGAAGATGTCAAAAACCTACCCAGAAGCCTCCTACACACCCCACTTCAGCAATACACACAGTGTGAAGCAAAATATAAATTAGTTTGTTCATGTGGATCAACAAGTCTATAGAGAGGAATTGCCTGAGTGGAGTAGAAGACAATGACTTGGTGTGTGTGTGTTTGTGTGTGTGTGTGTGTGTGTGTGGTGTGTGTTGCTTTGTTTTGTTGTTCTCCATAGACCAGGAATAGCAACAAACTGAAAACCTGCATCAATGAAAACCACTGTAAAGAATGCAAGGGAGGGTCCCAATTCAGCCATAGTTATTTACCAAGCTGAAATTAGCAACTTAAAACAAAACATGAAATGTTTTTGAGAAATACAGAAATATCTAGTTTAACAATGATAAAATTCAAAGTGACTTACAGCCAATAAAATTCACATGCTATATAAGAAATAGAAAAATATAACTTAAAATTAAAGGAAAAATCAATTGATATAATCCATTTCAGAACTAACAAGACAGAATTATTATTAAAACTATTCCAAATGGTCAAATGGATAAATGATAAAAGATAGATAGAAGATTTAAGCTCCCAAAGATTTAAAAACTGCTATGAATTGGCTAAGAAATATGATAGAAGTTATAAACAACCTATCAGGCATTTCAAAAGAATAGCAAACTTAAAGACATTGAAATAAAAAATTATGAAAAGTGAGAGTTTTAGAAGAAAGAAGGAGAGTCATACATAGAAGCCAAGAATCCCCAATAAAATCTAGTTGTAGACATAAAGTGGTCCACTCTTTACAAAAGGAGGACGATGAGAGGAAAAGTGAACACAGATAAGTCGGATGTGGCGGCTCAAGCCTATGATCTCATCACAGGAAAAGCTTGATCAGGGGAATTACTGTGAGTCTGAAGACAGCTTGCTATACATAGTGAGTTCCAGACAATCTGAACTCCAATCTGATGGTAAGGGGATAGTTTTGTGCCCTATGTATCAAATGCTAATTTCTATGCTCAGAGATCTGTTTGCTCAGATGTGATATTGTCATTATTGAAGCATCTCCTGTCTCAATGTTGTATAAAAAATTGTTCTCCTTCATGTTTGATTAGTTAATAAAGAGCTGATCAGCCTATAGCTGGGCAGAAGAGTTAAGGTGAGACTTCTATTCCCAGTGAGAAGTTCTCAGATGGAAAGAGTCACTATAAAGGAGTCACCATGAGGACACAGATAAAGGAGGTATCAGATCAAGACTAAGATGACAGGTAACACCACATGGCTGGGAAGTCTAGGCCAGTATAGTTTAGTTAGAATAGATAAGAATCTGCCCAGCTAGAGTACCTGAAGCTTATTCAAAATATAAAGGTTTCCAAGTCATTATTCAGAACAAGAGAGGATGAAGAAAAGTCCCATGCTTTTACAATGTGACACTTAAGCCAGATGATAGAGTTAAGCCTGATCATTCAGTGTTCCATTAAAAATATAAATAGCCTAACCACCTCAATTAAAATGCAGATATTTAATGACTAGTTATGAAAGCAAGACTCAGCTATATTTAAGATACAATTTTAAGTATAAAACTTAAACACGATTATACAAAGGCATTGAAATAATATTCCATGTCAACTCTAATAAAATTATTATTATTTAATTAATAATAGATAAAACAGTTATCAAAGCAAGGATTTTACCTTGAATCAACACAACAGAAATATCATGTCATAGTAAAGGATCAATTTATCCACAAACCCTAAAAGCACTATTTATATACATAATAACACCACTGGAAGAGTCATGAAGCAAAAACCAATACAGCTTTCAGGAACAATAAGAAAGCCTGCAATTATATTTCAATATCTATTACCTTGATATCAGTAATTAATAGAATGAAACTATCAGATCTGAAAAACACTATCAATTACCTTATCTAATGGACACGTTTGGAACATACCATTCAATGGCAATAAATATAGGGTGGGTTTTTTTTTTTTTTTTAATGTTTTCAGAGTGTTCAGAAAGCTAGGCCATATTCTAGTTCACAGAAGAAGTCCTAATTTTTTAAAACATTCAAGTCATACAAAGTATACACTCTGATGAAAAAATAATATAGTTCACAATTAAAACAAAAATATTTTTGAAAAATACTCAGTTTAAAAAAAACAAATAATATAATCTTAACTCCTGTACTCAAAAACGAAATTAAAAAGTATTTTGAAGTAAAGAAGAAGTAAAATATGCCTAAATTTGTTGAATGGCATGCCATTAGTCATAAGAAAAACTACACTATTGAATGCATGAGAGATAAGTGAGGGAAGCATCAAATTAATGAACTCAAAGTCTACCTACAAAACTAGGATGTAAAGTTACTTAAGCTAAAAGTAAATAATAAAATAATGTACTAAAGATCAATAGTGTCGGAGGAAAACAGTGAGAAGAAAACAGCAAATATGGCAGGAAACCAAACCATTTGAGCAGATGATAACAAACAAAACTTTAGCAACATTCATCAGAATTATAATTAATAATTAGAAAATAAGTAAAACAAACAAAAAACAGAAGACATGTCAGTTTCTAATATGTAGAACAAGACAGGTAACTCCATGATATTTACTGAAAATAAAATAACACTCTTAATCTTAGTATTTTTTTTTCTGTTGCTATGATAAAATACCCTGACAGAAACAGCTCAAGAGATACTGTTTATTTCAGCTCACGACTCCAAAGCACAGTGTATCATTACAGGAATCAAAATGAGGCATCCGGAGCTTGAAAAGGCTGGTCACTCTGCATCTACCATTAGGAAACAAACTCTTTCCTAATTCTACAATTAGGAAACAAAGGAAACCTGTGTTCAGCTCACTTTTTCCATTGTATGCAGTCCAGGAGTGCAGCTCAGAGAATCCTGCTGCCCTCTGTCCGTAGAAGTGTACTTCACTAAATCAATTTAAAAACAGGTTCTCTATAAAATGATAATAGCACTTTTGATGAGCTATGTCTTAAGATTCACTTCCAACTGGACTGAATTCAAATACCATGCTCAATTCAGACTCAGCTCAGCTTCCAGGCTGCCCTGGGTATGTCAGAGTTGTCCACAAATTTGTCTCTCATTGCCAGCATCTTCACTTTGATGCTGAGTCATAGGAACTCACAGGAAGTTAAAACAGATCTTAGCTCCTATTAAGAAATATAAGGCATGTTGGCTGAATTTCTAAGCTTTGGCTTTGTGAGAGATTAAAATGTTGGTGGTTCGTGTCATTCAGTAAAAGAAAAAATCTTAAGAGCAATCTATCAAACCTTTTAAAGTAGTCATTATACAAGCCTTAAAGGGTTACAATACAGGCTTTTGCAAATTCCTTGTCTTTTTGTAATCAGACTGCCTTTGGGTAAGAATCATGTCTCTCTGATTTGGAGGCATGGCACTGAGCATGGTGAATAGCTAGAAAGAAGCCCAGGGGAGTGGGGAAATGCAGTGAACTCAAAGTCTTCTTTGTCTGAATAAATTCATGAGATCAGCCAGGGCTACATGATCCCAAATGAAGACCAAGGTCAAAACTAGAAAAGCTAAGAGGGTTCAGTGGGTCCACTTACTTTAATATCTATCTGATAATGTTTATGTTCTAGTCTTGGGAGAACTCAATTCTAATACCTCCTTCATAGGTATAGAGATGTCAGAGAAGAGGAAGAATCAAGTGAAACTGTAAATTAAGAATTACCTCTCTACTTCTCTGCTTAAACCGCTAATATTTATCTTCTTCTAGTCTCTAAGGCAACTTAATCTGCTAACTTTTAACATTTGATTTAGAAAGTGCCCATTTTGTTTTAGAGAGTTGAAATTAAGTAGGCAAGCTCAAGGTTATCAATAAAGGAAGACTCTATACTTACATGCTCTTCTCCTTCTCTCCCTCCCTCTCTCAATTCTTCCCTCCCTCATCCTTCCCTCTTTTCATCCCTCCCTTCATTTTTTTTTCCTATGTAAAGGGTTGTTGATACCATTTTCTCTTCAGATTTTTGGATTCTTTTCCTTTGTACATAAAGGGAATATTCTTAAATCAGTTTGGTTTTCATGAGGAACTAATTTCATATCTCTCACCTTAGGTCTTTTAAGACATTTACTTAAAATCATTTATTTATTTATTTATACATCCTGACCACAGTTCTCCTCCCTCCTTTCCTCCCAGTCCCTCCCCCACCACTTCCCTTCTTCCACACCTCCCTCCCCCCATCTACTCCTACTCCATTTCTCTTTAGAAGACAGGTCTCTTGTGGATAATAATATCAACCAGCCATGACATATCAGGTTGCAGTAAGAATAAGTTAGGCTCCTCCTTTCCTGTTAAGTCTAGAGGAAGCAACCCAATAGAAGGAAAGTGTCCCAAAGAGAGTGAGAGACAGCTCCTGATCCCACTGTTAGTTGTCCCACAAAGTCAAGCTGTACAACTGTTACATATGTGCAGAGGTCATAGGTCAGTCACATGAAGGCTTCCTGGTTGGTGGTTCAGTCTCTGTGAGATCCTATAGGCCAAGGTTACTTGATCCTATAAGTTTTCTTGTGGTGTCTTTGACCTCTCTACAATCCTTCCTGTCCCTCTTTTACAGGATTCCTTAAGCTCTGCCTAATGTTTGGCTGTGGGTCTCTGCATTTGTTTCCATCAATTACTGCCTGAAGCCTTTCTGATGACAACTGGACTAGACAGACACCAATCTATTAGTATAGCAGACTATTGTGAGAAATTATTTCATTGATTTTTTTTCTCCATTTGGCCATTTGTGTTTGATCTATCCTACGTCTCTGGGCTATGCAGCCTGTGGTTCCTGGCCTTCTAGACAATGTCAGGACTGGGCTTCCTCTTATGGCATGGGTCTCAAACTGGACTAGTCATAGATGTCTACTTCCTCAATTTCTGTGTCACCTTTACCCCAGTACATCTGTAGGCAAGACAAATTGTAAGTCAAAGTTTTGTTGCTGCGTTCGTGTCCCAAACACCTTTATTGGAAGTCATTCCTAGTTAAAGGAGATAGACCATTCAGGCTCCATGCCCCTATTGCTAGGAGTGTTAGCTAGGGTAACACTCATCTGTTACTGGAGACATCCATTGCCTTAGGGTTCTAGTTCATTCCAGAGATGTACCTCCCCCCCATTCCAGTTCTCTTTCCTAGTACCCTCACCCTCCATCCTCCCCTGACCTGATCCTTCCTGTTCCCATCCTCATCCCTACCCTAGTCATGTTCCCTGTCACCATCTACCTGCTGTGTCTATTTTATTTCCCCTTTTCAGTGAGATTCAGGCATCAAGGCAATTTTTTAAACATTAATAAATTAATATTTTTAAAGTTCCCCAAACTCTATTTATTAATTATTTGTGTAGATGGGTAATTGATCCCATGTGGATTGAATATAAGTCTGTGCCTGTGATTTACAAGCATGATCCGAGCATTATAAACCATCTTCAAGGATTATGGTCTTGGCAGACATTTGACTACCTGCTTAGTGTCTGGTCAGGCTCAACAAACATCCTTCAACTATCACCAACAAGGAAACATGTGAAACCATCATTCCACTCAGAATTTTATCTGTGAGCTACATCATTTAAAGAAGCAAATTCACAGTCACAATTCTCCTTGATTTTGGAAGATTTTGAAAGGAATATATACAAGGTCCAGTTACTTGGAAGCTGTCACACTAACAGCAGGCAGGAGAGAATCTAAATCCAAAGAGCCAAACCCATCAGGAAAGACAGCACTAGATCTTCACTGATCTTTTCAACCATTCTATTGTCCATTTTATATCAACATCAGTACAGAAAAGGCTTAATAGAAAATAAGGAAGTAAGCAGTGACACCTGGCAATTTGCTTTGCCAGATAGCAATCCTTGATTATTTAAAAAAAAAAAAAAAAATAGAAAGAAGGAAGGAAGGAAGAAAAGGAGGAAAAGCTACAAAGTGACAAGGGGTTTAATATAAAAATCCTAGGATTGATAATGTATACCAGCTTCACAGAGAACAGCTTCAGTTGAGTCTGTACTTTTTGTTCCTTTCTCAATAACTTAGTGAAGAAGGTAAAGTAAGTTTGTCCCCAGTTCATGATAAGGATCATATATCGAGGTGAAGATAAATAATTTTCTCAGATATTTCTCAAACTCTAAGTGCTAGGATTTTGACACATTAGTGAGTTACTGGTAAATCTGATCCTATCATTGTGCTGTGCTGTGCTGTGCTGTGCTGCTGTGCTGTGCTGTGCTGTGCTGTGTACCATGTGCTTTGTGCTGTGTTGTGTGCTTTGCTGTGCTGTGCTTTGCTGCCTTGAATGGAATTTTGCAAAGAAGAAAAAAGTGTCTGTATATGCATGCTGTCTATTGAAAAATATGTTTTTTAAACCAAGCATTAAAGTATTTAAGACTGTCAATATATGAGCTCTTTTTCTTTTCACCTGGACTCCTCCCCTTTTTGGTAGATATGCTAATGAGCAGAGAAATAGGAGGTAATCAGCCAGAGGGAAGAGAAGATTCAAGGACCTAGATAATTCACAAACTGGAAAATGAGCTCTTAACTAATCAAGATAGGGTTGTAAATAGGATAGAAAGAATTTATCCCTGGTATTGGCCTGGATAACATTTGTACCCAATCCAAGAAAGTATTTGCAAATTTCACACTTGGCTATTTTTTGTCCCTTTGAGATTTTCTTCCTGAACTAATTTTCCATTATGTACATAAGGCAAAGAAATAACTTATCATTAAAGTCATTTTTCAGGTGGATGTTTCACTTTGCATGTTGCTAAAATGCCTAGGGCATTAATAAGGAATGAGTTAACTTTATTAATACAGTTTCTTTGGGGAGTTTCTGATCTATATACTGATCACCCAAAAGGAAATTTTCTGTAATATTTTATTAATGTAAAATTTAGGGGAGTAACTAGATTGACTAATTTTTCTATAATAAATAATTTAGCATCGTGCTGCTTTTGCATGTTAATTTTTTCATAATGTACCCTTTAAAACCCTCAATATTAAAATGATCACTGACTGTTTTGTGACTAATTTAGCTTAAATTGTAAATTTAGGCATGGCTCTAGGTATATAAGGTATGAGGAGATATCTTAATATAGAAAATAAACTTAATTACAGGCTTCAAAAGTAATGCATATAACATTTGTAAGTGAATTACAAGAAATAATATAGAAATTAACCTGAGCAAGAGACTATAACGAGAATTATTACTGTTGCCCAAACTGTAACTGTACCTCAAACACTTTACATGTTACATATGCTCATGCAGCAATTCAGCTCCTGATCCCTATGATTTAGAATTGTTGCCTAATTCTTCCAGTTCAAATTCACACTAACAAGCTAGATACCAAAGGGTTAGACTTTGACCATAAAATGCAGCCAAGAGTTTTGCATTTAGTAAAGTTGCAAGGCATGAGTAGTTTCCCCTACCACCTTAACAAACAATATATGTCAGGTAAATGGAGAAAAATCAGGTTTTTCACAACCTCATCCAAGATATGAAAATATAAATAAGCCTGAGTGGACTACACCCCATGAACAGTAGGAAAGCCATGACATCACTTCTTTATACCTTGGAAGAATGGTATAGAGAAAAGGTTGTCAGCGAATTAAAATCAGATACATTTTTAAATCTTAAAGTATCTGTTTGTAGTGGTATATTCCACCAAATAAAGAAGTAGCATCAAGCGAGAGCTTCCTTAGGTAAGTGGGACATTCTCCAATTAAAATTAACCCTGAGAAAAACTTCTTCTAAAGCACTCTATGTCTTTACCAACTCTTCACTGCTGTGATATTTTAGAAAGACAAAAGAGAAATCAATATACACTACCTCAAATCGCTTTCTGTGGATACTATTTTGAAAGGAATATAGAATAGAATCCATTTAATTCAATAGAATTCTTTCACTTGGGGAGGGAGGAGGAATACTCACAGGGCCCTACTCCTTCCAGAGGAGACATAGACAGTTAAAAGCTGAAGGGGGAAAAAAGACACATTTTCTTTAGAAATGTAGCATAAGTAAGTTCTTCATTCTTCTGTAAGTACCCATCACCCATGCTCCTGGAGGCACCACTAACTAGACAGACTAGTACCCACACATGCTACACACACACACACACACACACACACACACACACACACAACACTGTTCTAATAAGAGCTGATTTCAAGTGACAATTAAGAAAATAGGCAAGGCCAGAGGGTTGGCTGTCTCAGCAAGAAAAGGTACTTGCTGACAAGCCTGAGGACTTAAGTGACCTGGGTTTCTTCTTATAATTCTTGTTAGAGAAGTGAAGAATTGGCTACCATAAACCATTCTTTGACTTTTCCACACCTGATACACTCCTCCCAAAACACACACATGCACACACACACACACACACACACACACACACACTTGTAATTGTAGTCAGGCCTTCCCGAACTCACCAGCAATATAAATAATGACACAGAAACTTATTAATATTTTAAAGCTAGACATTTTCCTGGGTACTCTCTCAACAACTCTTACCTGACTTATCCTGGCACTATGTCCCAGCACAAGCCAAGTTTACCTTCCTAGTCTGCTCTGGTCCATCTGTCCACCTCTGTGTCCATTGACTCCTCATGTATCATTTTTCCCCCTGAGTCCCTCTCTCTGCCCAGAAGATATGTCTTTCACTTACTGCCCAGCTATTGGTCATCAGATCTTTATTATATCCAATCAGATACAACTCTAGATTGCCTTAGGCAGGTAAGGAAGAATGAATATTTATAAAATATGAGAACAATGTTGGAACATGGACATGGAAATACCCGAATCCTGCCAGCATTCAGCTCTCTGGCAATATAGAATTAGCAATTGAACATACAGTCTCACCTTCACACAGCATCTCCTGCTTTTAGTCCAATAAATTGTTTTTCCTCTAATAATGATAAACTATGTGCAGTAAGAACAATTATAACAACTATCAGATAAAAATTACATTTACAATATCCAGTCCATCTGTATTTGGCAATCTTGGAGAAAGTACTCCATTATCTCTCTTATCTTAGTGACTCCAAAGTTTTATGCCTAAATCATTTTGTATCATTATTCAAGCTTTTGTATTCGCTAACCTTCACAACTTTCATTTATTGTCTCAAAACATTTCCTCAGACCCTGAAATACTTTCTTAGATCCTTCCTAAGCTTATAAGTCTATGTCACGCAAACTTTATAAACTTTACATCTCTTTTGTTTCTTTTTTAAATCTGATAACAACTGTAAGACTATAATTATCCAGTTTCTAACCCTATAAGGGACCTGAAAATGATAAATTTTACCTGAGTGAACAGAAAGTTCATAGCAAGAAGCTTCCAAATCTGAAAAAATGACAGAGACTTCTGGCTACCTGAACTGTCAGCAAGCATTCCTCTCTGTCTGTGAGGTTCTCATCTTTAGCTATCAGGGCCAGACAATCCTGCAGAGTTGTCTGTGAAGCAGAAATTTTGATGGATTCTCCTGCCTTATTTCTGTAAAGTTGGGCAATTGACTTTCCAGTGTCCAGAGTTTGGACAACATGCTCTCAGCTCTTGAGGTAAGAGTGGTATTTTGCCCAGTGGCCATCTTTGCAACTATTAAAATAAACCACAGGTTGAGGTTCTTCGGTTCCCATCATCTTCAGAGAAGAATGAGGGTGCTACCAGGAGGTGATTTATTTGTCAGTCAGAAAAGCCTTTTATTATTATAAATCTTAAATGCCATAATCTGTAGATCTCTGGAGTGTTTTAGAATTATTTATCTATCAAAAGTATATCTAAATAGACAAGGTAGCTTGTTTCTAACTATTTATTTTTTGCTTAATCTTGAAAAATAGCACATAAAGAGGTGGCTAAATAAAGCTTATTTCTGTAATTAACTAAACTAGTACTTAACAACACTACAAGTTTATTTATAGGTGATTAATTATTAACTTGCATTCCTTAATTATCCTAAGCAGTTTACAATAGTCACATTCAAAGACTAGAACTTTAATTACATTTTAATGAATTGCATAGGTACACCACTTTTTGAACAATAGTTGCCTAATATATGTAGTATGTTTTAAAAAAAATAACCTTAAATTCTTGTCATAATATAAAAATCCCATAACAATTAAAATGTTTGAGATTTATTGTTGCTTTCAAGTATACAAATAGATAAAATAATCTACTTTTTCCTGTCAAGAAGATTCAACAATCTATACTTTCATCACTATAATCTCCCATTTTTTTCCTTTTATCCCCTTTCCTACACACACACACACACACACTCACACACACTCACACACACACACACACACTCACACACACACACTCACACACACACACACTCACACACACACACACTACATAGAAGATAAAGAAAGAGAGGGGAGAAATGGAGAGAAAGAGATCCATGAAGCTAACTTTTTTTTTCTTTGTTTCCGTCGTGACCTTGACCGATAGCAACTTACAACCAATGCATAACCAATGAGAAATATTCATAATGAACTGCGTGACTAAAAACATGTTGTCTGAGGGCAAAGTTATCTTTTTGGGGACCCTAAGAAAATTGGGATATTGGTCAACTCCTGGGAGTATCACTTGTTTTTCCTGCTATCCAGGCTCCTTGTGCTAGGAAAGTACATGACTTAACTAAAGTCCTCTCTGAAGCAGTCTGTGAGGCTGGTCACCTGGGCTTCTTGCTTTGTTGTTTGGTCCTTTCATTCTGAAAACACATAAAATTTTAAAGGTAATGTTGTAGCTACATTTGTGCACTAACCCATGTGTGGACTGTGTGGTGTGCATAAATCAGCTAATGATGATTTTCTGCTCTGGTGAAAGGCATCTATAAGTCAATTTGGGCTGCAGAACCCAACGGTAATAGGGTGTTATAAATCCCCATCTATGCCATATGAAAGGATGGCAGGTAATAATAAGTCATGAGGACTAGGTAGCCAACAAGATTTCTTCATGTCTCAGCTAGTCTCCTGAGCTGTTTCCATGTAAGGGAATTAGCATTTGTGTCATCTTTTTTATGTTTTTATGAGTTTCTTCTTCATTGTCTACAACCAGGGCTTTGAGGGGTCGTACCTGGTCAAATCTAATCTATTAACTATGCAGGAATCCATAGCTTTTCACTACCTGTTGGAACAAGAGCGTAGTCTCCTCCCCAACACAATATACCTCTTGACTCCCATTCTGAGGTTAACACATCTCTAAAGTACATAGGATAATTCAATTGAGCAATGAGGTTTTTGTAAACCTGTAGTATCCTAGATGATTAATAGCATCTGCTCTTTGTATTTTTTAGGAGCAATTGCTAATCCCCAACAGGGCAAAATTTTCTTTATCTCATGAAACGTTTTTTTCCTAAGGTATCTGCATCTGAATCAGTCAGTAAGATATAATCTATATAATGAATGAATAATACATTTGGAAATTTAAATAGCATTGACTTAGTACTTAGCTTGCCCTAAATTTTTCTTGCTCATGAAGGGACTATTGATAATGAGTTATTGTCACCATTAAGGATAGATGACATATCCCAGGAAAGAACCTTTAATATTCAGTTATTTCTGCTCTTTAGGGGAAAATATAAGAACACAAAACAAGCAAAAAAAAGCAATGAGAGAAAGAAAGAAAGAAAGAAAGAAAGAAAGAAAGAAAGAAAGAAAGAAAGAAAGAAAGAAAGAAAAACAAAGGAGGGAGGGAAGAAGGGAGGGAGGGAGGGAGGGAGGGAGGGAGGGAGGAGGGGAGGAGGAGGAGGGAGGGAGGGAGGAAGGAAGGAAGGAAGGAAGAAGGAAGGAAGGAAGGAAGGAAGGAAGGAAGTTCTTCTAAACTCCGGACCGGCTTTGTTATTTCATGATGCAGCAGCAAAGTCCTGTTGGTCATTCTTGCAATTAAGGCGTTGCAGCTCTGCCTAGGCAGTCCCTTAGCAGAAAGAGATGACAGGCAAATTGCAGCCAAGTAGCTCTGAGTTCCAGCTGCTATCAATGTATTTTTTTCTATAGGGAAGAGCATTCTGTTTCCTTTATCTCTATCACTTGTAATTTAGCATTCCATCTCTTGGTCCTCTCTTTATGTAAGTCTGCTTTATTTTGATGTTTCTTAGAAAGTATACAGAAAATTGTGTAGTTGTTGAACATGTAATTAATTCTATAATGACAGAAAGTAAAATGAAACTATATAGGTCAACATTTCCTCTTCCATAGTGTTTTTCATTTTTAACATGGAAAATATTTTCTTTTTAATTGTGCAAACTCTCTCCTTCCTTCGGAGAATCTATTTCTATGCATATTTACAAAACATCTTTTTTTCTTTCTTCTTCCTTCAGAGATTTCATTTTATTATTTTCAAATTTAAAATTTCTTTCTAAATCTTTCTGTAATCACTTTCTTCTTCCTCTCTCTCTCCCTCCTCTCTCTCACTATATGTATACACACACACGATAGATAGATAGATAGATAGATAGATAGATAGATAGATAGATTATAGATAGATAGATAGATTCATAGATAGATAGATAGATTCATAGATAGATAGATAGATAGATAGATAGATAGATAGATAGATAGATAGATAGATAGATGGAGCTGTGCTTCCCAACAGAATATCATGCTGCTTCTACAGTCTACAGTCTCTGTGAACTAGGAAACAAATATTTTCCACTGCTTCCATAGCTTCTTTTCCTGGCTAAACTTGTCCAGCTACTATATCGAAAACTTTTGGCCTAATGCCTAAATCTACTGTCCTAAGCTTGGATTTCTGCTTTATGTTGTGCACCAAATATAGTAAGACTGGCTCAGGCCTATCAATGATGTGAATAATGAAACAAATGAAATAATTTACATAATTAATTTGCAAAATATAAGGTGAGGAATGGGCCATAGAAATGGCTACGTCAGAATCCTTCTAACATTTAGCTATTTGCTGGAACAAACTAACAATTGAATATACAGATACATACATAACTTCACACTATGTACCCTAACATATACTACAACTACTGCTACTGTTACTGCTACTGCTACTACAACAACAACAACAATAAAAATAATAACAACAATATAAGTTGACAACACAAGTGAAAACGTGAACTTTATTTTCTGGATAATGGCAGCAATTACAAAGAAAGATTCACATCAGCACAGTTTTAAAGAACATACAGAAATTTAAGATGGAAATACATTTCGGGACTGGGAAGTAAGTATACAAGCACAGTAGAGCCTTCGGAGGAAACTTGGGACATTGGTCATTCTCCCAGAAAATGTAATCAAGACGACTACAGTTTACAGCAAATCAGAGAATGATAGAGGTCATTCATGCCTAAATCATTTCAATTTAATTTTAATGAAAAGAAAAGCAGAAATTCTTTATCTCTCTTCAAAACTGTTTGAATACATAATGCCTTCACATAACCTCAAAATAAAACATGAAGACATGTATGATGGAACAAAACTTTATTCCTTGTATAGTTTCTGTTTTTGTTGTTGTTGTTGTTTTCGTTTGGTTTGGCTGTTTACTCTTACTCTTTTGCTATGTCATAAATATATATTAAGGGCTGGGTACCTATTTTATAACAATATTAATGGAGATAGTATCTCTTTATTTTATCCTTCCTCTAGAGTATATGAGTCTTGAGTGAATGATCTTACAATCTTTGTTGTTGTTTTCATCTAACTCTGAATCCTGACCTTTATAGAAAAAGTGTCTGTGAACGAGTAGGGGTCAAAATAAATTTCTTTGGAAAATATAAATCAAATGATTTTCATACAGATTTAATTTATTTTGTATCCTCCAAGAGTATGGGATGAAATCTTCAAAGCCTAGTGTGTGATTATTTCTCTTCCTTTTTTATCTTTCCAATACTCAAGCTCTGTTTTTTTCCAAATTATGCCATGGGGAGATTCACATATAGGAAATTTCACAAAAATGTAACAGTCTATTGATGCAAGATAGACCTCTGATAAAATGAATGGAATATTGATAAAAGGAATGAGATATTGAGAGAAGGATAATCATACTTTATCAATGCACGAGTCACTCTTTCTTGTAAGTATGTGTGTACATGCCTCTGATTTCTCTTGGATAGGGTTATTTCAGTGTTCCTAGGACAAGGCTTCATGTTCATTACAGGTCACCTATGTCAAATTTTGTTCAATTTTACATGGTAGAAAGCATTTCTTAAATCTCTCAATTATATATATATCAGTCAATAGGTTAATGTTATACTAATGCTATATTCCCTGCAAGGTCTAATGCTAGCAGGAAAATTAACCTCAAGATGGAAGAAGGTAGACTTGGTTCAGCGCTATTTAGCCAGTGCTGGTTCAAACATTTAGAGGCTGATGGAGATAGCATAGAGGTGAGCAGGCTATAAGTACAAGTGACATCTCCCCTGAGGATGGATTTTCTCAACAAAGAAACATAGTGAGCAATAAAGAGCTAGGGAGAAAGAGTCTGGGATAACCATTCTGGGGACTTGGGTGAAGTCTGGCCCTAAAGATAGGAAAGGTCACCAGGAAATTAACAACATGGACTTTCAACCTTCAGGGTGGAAAACAGGTATACATTTCCTCCATTGAGGAGCCAATCCTGGGTAACTAACATTCTTGTTTTTTCGGTTGCTTATCTGTGAATACTTATGCCCTTTACAATGTGGGTAAAATAGGCCTACTTTTAAACACAGCTCTTTAAATACTCCCAAAAAGTTTATTCTTACTTAAAACCCATATCCAGTAAACTATTATGAAAAAAGTGTGAGGAACAGATTACAAAATCTAGCAATCTTCTCATAATGGCTCCCTCAGAATATGTCAAATTGCAGATGAGAATTCTCTAACAATGTCACTGTTTTCTCCCTGTTCTAATGGGGGTTGGGGGAACAACTACTGCAATATTCTGGGTTTTATCAAGATTTACTTCTCACTACATCAGCTTCTTAATCTTAGTGGAAAATCTGTGACAGTAGAAAAATTGCAGTTGTCATTGCTGATCATTCTCCATAAACATTAGTAATTGTTAATTACTGAATGCTAGAGAATCTTTGAATCCTGAGTTATCAGTCACCACTTTTTGTTTAAGTACTACCTATGTCAACTAGTGCATAAGTGGAGGGCTGAAAAGTCAGCTCTTTAAGCTGGGTGATCCAACTGTTTGGCTTATTCAATTACTAATTACCCTCTGTCCCTTTTACTAAATATATGTGTTTGGTTATTGCTAATTTCCCCTTACCACTACATCAAACATGCCAAGAGAACATTATTAATCATCAGATACAAGTCCTTCAGAATTATATGTTGCTAATGCCCATTAGTTAGGAATAGCTAATGATGGTGGGGGCTGGAGAGATGACTCAGAGGTTCATAGCCCTTGCTCAACTTCCAAAATTCTTGAGTTTTTGTCGTGGTGCCTATGTTGGGTAGATTGCAAACATCTGTAACTCCACATCCAGAGGATGTGATCTTGACTAACATGGGCAGATAAACATGCATATACACAAATGTAAATAAGTAAATAGTAAATTCTCAATAACTGACGCCTTAAGTACTAGCTGCTGTGCTAATTAATAGGCATCCTTTATCATTAATCCTTAACACTGGCTTAATGGTATTATTTAATGGCTATTGTTTAAAGGTATTATTGCCCTCACTCTATGAATATGAAACAACCCTAAATCTTAAAAATTAACTTTTTTAGGATAAAAGTAAAAAGCAAACAAACAAACAAACAACCAAATCAAAAACAAAACAAACCAACAAAATCAGGAATCGAAGTCTGACATTTCAGACTTTTTAACACACAGTACAGTTATCCGTATTGTCTACCTCTTCATATGTATTGATGCAAAGAAAATAAAACATCTTATTAGTCAAGTCACCTTTCTACACCCATGTGTTGGAGGTGGTCTGTGTCCAGATGGTGTACATGCAATGATACCATATAAAGGACAGCTGTTGTTGTCAGTTCTCTCTTTCCATCTTTACATGGGTTTCAAGGAATGAACTGACATAACCAGGCCTGAATTCCAGGTACTTTTACTTCTGATCCTTGTATATCTATTTTAATATCTCTAATGCTTTATTTGTCCTGAAGTCTAATAAAGAAATCTCCTAAAGCCATTTTCTCAATCTAAATTAATACTGGAGTCTAACTGTAACAGTAAAATCATTCTGAGTAGAAACTTACTACTACCCATATCAGTAAATATAAAAAGTCAATATTTGCCTGTTTTTAATGATGCTCATTATCAATCTGTGAATCATGTCTTATGTAAAAGATGTTATTTAGCATTTTTTTAAAATCTGCAAAATAGATTCTGTGGTTCTTCATTGGTGTTTGTTGTTTCCTGACTCTGCAAATGGGTTTCCTAGTAGCAGCTGTATGCTTCTTAGTCTAAGTAATGAGCTCACCCTGCAACAACTCTGGAAACAAAACTTTCTCCTTCAAAATCTATACCTTTACTCTTACTGTCATGTGGTACCTAGTATAATGTAATCACATGAGCTAGGATTAATTGATAATAACGTTCATAAAGATCATCTTTCTATTTGACCACCACTTCTTGTTCAGTATTTGAAGATTTCATTTACACTTCCTTTCACAATATATTTTTAAGCTATAACTGGGTGCTTAAACAACTGCAGGGCAAAAATCATAAGCTATGAGAAAAATCAATGGTTAAATTTATACTCTCACCTATAAAGAATTTGGACGAGGTTATCACTGCCCTAGAAATCTTACTGTCTTCAGACAATGGATTGATTACATGAATGTACTGTCAAGGTGACGCCAGTGTTTCCACGTGTAATGTTACTTATGTGGTGTTGTCATGGTGCATGTTGAGTAGTGGAAGGAAAAGCATTTTAATTGAATCATAAACACATAGCCTGGATTTTGGTACCCCTGAGCTGCACATGAGAGAAGCCAGTGGGATCGCATGCTCAGAAAATATATGAGATCATTCCAGAGGTGAACAAATACTGTCTTCTATTTTCTACTTCATTTTAGTTGGACATAATGAAAAAGTTTGATGTGAGCAACATAGAAAATTACTGAACATTTTTATAGTCTGAGGTTCTTTGACTATTGATGGAGTTAGCAAGGGGGGTAGGATTAATATCTATTTCTAGGAGAAAATTGAGACAGAGGTACATTTTCAAGGAGAGACATTTTTTACTGCTTGCTTCATTGGGCAAGAAAGCTTTAGCTTGTTCTGTGAGGTTAACTATAGGAACAGAGCACGGCTGGGAGCAGGAGAACACAAAGCAGAAAGAGGATGGGAGACAGTGCTCGGATGGTTTCCTGCCTAGACAGGTCACATCCCACTTGGGGCATGAAGATGAGGGTAAGAGTTTTAAATCAGCTGTGAAATTATTTTGGTACCTAGTGTAGAGTAGAGGATTGGGGTTATGTTTTCTTAGTCATTTCCTAGAATAGACAAACAGGAGCTGGTATTATTTCCTGTGTGTGATGAAGGAATGGATCTCTGGCTGCACACAAATGTCAATCATTTGGCCAAGAAAATAGAAGTACATTTATGTTGGCTCGAGATAATGTCCAGGAAACACATCAAGAAGGCTATTTTTGTCTGAGTATCAGGTCTTCCAATACAAATATTATTTGATATATGCACCAACAAATATATCATTAACCTCCCAAACAAATGGAATCAACTATTTCTTGGTTGGGCTTATTGATCACCAGGTCACAGCTATTATTAATAAGAAGTTTCTTATCACACAAAAGTAAACATTTTCACAGAACCAGGAACAATTAATTAAATAGGGAGAAAGTATTCAGAATAGAACAAAATCGTTGCTGACATAGAATTAGTATCTGGAGCATATGCAAAATTCAAAAAGTAAATATTGATAAGGCCCCCAAATAACCCAATTAATAGTTGAGTTAATGAAATGAGGATCTGGTTGTCAAAAGGTGAAATGGAAATAACCACTAGACATATGTAAATAAAAGAGTTCAACATTCTTAGCCATCATGGAAATGACAATTAGAACTACATTGAGAATTCAATTCACCCCTGTAAAAAGACCATGAAGAAAACAAAACAGCAACAAATGCTGGTGAGGATGTGAAGTAAAGGAAAGACTTCACCCTACTGGTGGAGATGTAAATTAGTTTCATCACTACAGAAATCAGTAAGGAGGTTCTGCATAGCATAGAACTAAATGATGACCCTGCTACACTACTGGTTATTTACCAGAAGAACATTAAATCACTGTGCCATAGAGATACCTGCTCTGTACATAAATACAGCTGAAGATTATCATATTTAGGAAAATAAGCCAGACACAGAGAAGAGAATATAGTATGTTGACCTCATTATATTTGTGGATTGTAGACTTTTTCCATAAACATATAAAACCATCTATCTATCTCTGTATCTCTGTATCCTCTGTATCTTTGTATGTATGTATGTATGTATGTATGTATGTATGTATGTATCTATCTATCTATCTATCTATCTATCTATCATCATTTATCTATTCATATATTATCTATCATCAATTTATCTATACTATCTATGTATTAATGTCTGTCTGTCTATTGCTATTTATATCTCTGTTCATTTATCTATTCATCAGTATTTTATCTAACTAACAATCCAGAGATATACAAAGGCAGAAGAGAATGGGAAGAAGGAAACAGTAGGAGAGAGAAAGGAAAGGGGATAAGGTGTTTAAATGGGATGAAAATACCTGATATCCTTAAAGAATTTTTTGTTTGTTTGTTTTTCGAGACAGGGTTTCTCTGTGTAGCCCTGGCTGTCCTGGAACTCACTCTGTAGACCAGGCTGGCCTTGAACTCAAAAATCCGCCTGCCTCTGCCTTTCAAGGGCTGGGATTAAAGGTGTGCACCACCACTGCCCGACTCTTAAATACATTTTTATGTAACCTGATACTATATATATGTATGTATATACATGCATATATATGGCATAAATTTTCTCAAAGGGTTAACTAACAAATAGGGCAGGTGCCAAAAAAGTCAATGTATATATTATATGCTGCAGAAATGGTGATATCCTTCTACAAATCACAATTGAAAACTTCTCACACCACGGGAATGTGCAGGAATGTTACATGGTGCACAGTCACTGCAGAGTCTTTATGCCATCCTTCATTGTGTTCCCTCCTCTAAAATAGGAATCTATAGACATTTCCTGATCATTTCCTATTTTCTTAGATCCTTGCATCTACCTCCTTGATTTCTGGAAAAATATTTATTCCCTCTGACAAATAAGAGCATCCCTTGAAACTTACAAGTATGGGTACTGATTTTCCCTCCCTGCCATCCCTGCCATTGTACTTTTCAGACATGCCATTGTTGATGAGCCAAGAGTCACGTCCTGGTGCTCCCCTCTGGTACCCACAGGTGCTGAGATAAATGTTCTAGTCCCTGAACACTGCCCCTTGATACTAATTTCAAGTCCTACCTAATGGCCCTTGAATCCTTCTTTTGAACTCCTTTGTTCTTCCCTCAAGTATTCAGGAAAGCTTGGAGTATTATTTCTAATCTTTATTTGCCAACATCCCATGCCTTCTATGCATAGTCGCTTCCTGGCTTTCATGACCCCCTGCTTCCTTGCTGCCTTTCCCAACTCTCAGCTGGGTACTGATGAGAGCTGTTCTTTGGTAGCCTGGAAGTTATAAATCTTAAGCTCAGTCATTTCTTTCATAATGCAGAAGATTATACAAAACAATCCTTAAAATACCAAAACAAATAATAACAAAACAAACCTCTTTGTAAACAACCAAACACTGGCAACTAGGATATTTTTTGAAACTAGATTTACTAAGTTACTTGGGTAAAATTTCAAAGAATTGATAAATTACATAATTCTTAGTAAACTGAAAGGAATATGTGCAATGTGTATGAAGTTAAGGAGAACAAGAAGTGAACAACAATAACAATAACAAGAGCATCACAATTAAAAGTATGCTGTTAGGGGTAAGATGAGACCTTTTAATGTACCTATGCAGAAGGAATTGGCTGTAGCTGGGGAACTTAGATGTGGCCTTAGAGTGTAACTGGATGAGGCTGTTGAAAAAAAAGAAAACATGTCTAATATACTTTTTCTTTGTACTGGAGTTTAAGTTGTAAGACCCTCACTCTCTGTAATCTTTATTAACTACAAGCCTCTGATTATCAAATACCAGGTCTAAATGTTTCTCTTGGTTAAAGATGTAATACTAAAGTGAGAGGATAGTTCTCATTTTTCCCATTTTTAATTCTTTTAGTAAAAACTTGTTTAATATTTACTTAACGAGTAGCATTATAACTCTATCATCTATTTTGACAATTGGCATTGTGACTAACCCAACAATTGTCTACCAAAATATTTTCTGCCAAAATATTATTAAAGATGTCAGGCTAAACATGCACTCTATAATATTTTTGTAAGGAGAAGACATAGGGTAGATATTTTACATTTGTTTTGTTTGGGTAGAACTTTTTTAGTCACACCTAGCTGTACTACTGGTTTTTCATCTACGTTCAAAAGTTTAATTATCTATGCAAAGTGCATACACATGTACCATGACCTTCAAATGATAGAAGATATACCAAAAATGTTTTAGCAATTTATTTATACCACACAAACCCTAATCATAGTATTCATATGTCATAAGATATCCAAGGAAAATAATTTGTTTATTTTAATAAAATGAATATAATTTAATAGTCATAACAACATATTTTAATAAAACATTTTAAGTATAGTGAAATGAGTTGTTTCACCATGTGCATTTAAAACATATTAAAACACACATAGCTGAGAAGATGCCAACAGTCTGTAAAGGAACTTTGTTTACTCGCATTAGGTATATTCAGGAAAATTCTGAAGGGGGAAAATGGCCTTTGATAAAACAGCATTCCAAAAAATAAATTTTGTTAGCAGGATGTGACAGCTCATACGTATAGTCCCAACAGCCAGGTGGTAAAAGCAGGAAGATTGCCAGGAGTCAAGGCCACCCTAGGTTGTATAGTGAGACCTTGTCACAAACTACATAAATAAAGCACTGAATGTGGTGACACAGCCTTTAATTCTGGCACTTGGGAAGTAGAGGCAGGTTAATGTCTGAGTTTGAGACCAGCTTAGTTTACATAGGGTGTCACAAGCTAGCCAGGACTGCATAGAGATACTCTGCCATGTTTTTAAAAATAAAAAAGGAAGACTGGGAAGAAGAGAGAAAAAAAGGAAGGGAGGGATGGCGAGAGATAGGGAAGGAAGCAAAAAAGAAATTTTGTTCATGAGAAGGAAAAGAATCCAAAAATATAGCATGCAAAGCTTACTCATTTTTAAAGCTAATACTCAAATCTGGAGAGGAGAAAATCTCTCCCAACCCTATGCTTTTGTCTAGAGATGAGGCTTTTTACCACTGGTCCTATGAAAGTGACCAGGATCCTGTAAGAATCACTGATTCCCAACTCTACAAGAGATATTATACAAACTTATTGGTGGTATGTGTATTGTAAATAATTAAATGACATAAGTTTTCAATCAGTTCGCACCTTTGTTTCTGAAATAAAATTCCCATACTTTAACCTAGGAGGCAAAGGTACCTTCTTTCAAGAGATCTAATTTCCATATTTCTCTTTCTTACCTGCAGAGGAATAAAGTACTGTCGTGATCAATAGTGTTCAGAGCACACTCTCACTTACCATTTCTACTTTGCTTCATCATTCCCTCAGCAATATCATGGCCCCAGGTATCAAACACTCTAGGAGAGTTTTTGAAATACAGCCATGTAGCACTCTGAAACCCATTACTTTAGAGAACCTTTTAACACACAGCCTTAGATCAGAAGGATAGTAAGAACTTCCTAGGTATCATTCAAAAAGTTGGATGAATAGCTCTGAAGACGTTTAAAAATATATTTTTGCTTTGAATTTGGCTGAAATGATCTCATCACAAGGAGGTAAAAATAAATGTAATTATTACATACCTAAGTAAGGAAGGTCTCCATAAAATAATGAACAGAAATGGCAAAAGGTTGGTTTATCAAAGAAGAGCAAATGTGAGGAATTGGAAGAAGCAGCTGCCTCTTAGTTGCATGTCTGCTTTTATTGCCGGTTTACCACCTATATGCACACATAGCAGTAAGACAAGTGACGATATTAATCTCTCATTTTAAAATCTGTATCAGAAAAAGCTTTGGTGTATAACCATCTCAAGAATAGGAGCAGAAAGGAAAGGATGCCCCCAGCTGCAGCCTGAAGTGATGGTGCTGTTACACTGCAGAGATTCTGCAATGTGTCAAAGGGCTTGTGATTCAATTGTCTGAGTGCAGGATTTGGTGAGTCAGTTTAGACCAGAGCAAACTGGACCTGTCATTGAAATCACAATGGACAAAAATGGACCTATTCAATCTGCCTCTCAATGGCCAAATTCTTCCCAGTTGTAAATGAGAGATTCTGGACAATGCCTTAACTCATTCCGGTCACCAGGGTACTATGTCAGCTCGGGTGCTCACAATTGCCCATGACCAATTCTGCCCTCTCCATAGCAGGGGGCATGCAGTGTCATTTTGTGCTCTCTTCTTTTTGGATAATATCAGGTCTGAAAGGGAATGAACAAAAGAAGTTGCTGCTTTCCTTCCACCCACTCCGCATAGCCATAATCACACCCTCCCCCGTGCCCCACCCCCCTTCACTTGGCTAGTCTATGAACATGACAGAGAATGAACTGAGAGTGTGTGCGGCTACTCACAAACCTGAATAACAGCCAAGTATTCACTGCTGTTCTATTCGGTCTTCAAGCTGAAAAATACAGCCGGGGGGGGGGGTGGTGCTACAGGAAGTACAGGAACTCCATATTTACATAGCATTGCTAGGAAAACCAACTCTATGTTGTTTCTCTTACTAGGATCAGGGTGATGTATGTCTTCTTTCTTGACACCCTTCATTCATTCCAGTCCTCAGGCATTACTAGAATTCTTTTAAAAGTGTCCTTTAAGCATGCTTGGTTCTCTTCAGATCAGAGCCTGGATGTACAATCCTCCTTGTTCTTGAGCTAATTCAATTTTTTTGATCCAAGAAATTTTAACTCCTCTGTCAACTTCAGATATTTGTGCTACCCAGTGTAGAGAAAGTCCCTGAAAGTGAGCTTTAGAGGCTCCTACCTTCACTGGCACAGCCTCTGTCCATACCGATCACCCCTTTATTGTCTGTAACATTTGTCTTCTCTACCTGACCCTGAGCATGAAGCATGCTGGGATGGCACCGTCCATGTCAATGCTGGTCAAATTCCTAGTATTTACTGGGTAAACAGTGAAGGACCAGATGCCTACCAACATTTGCTATTAGGGTCTCTATTATAACTTTAAGGATCTGGGAAAATAGAAAAGATTGCATAGCCTCTTAGAGATAAGACATAGAATTTGTCAAACTCAGATGAGAAAAATATAAGTTCATGGGAGAGTAGCTTTAGTTTGCTTCTTTAGTTTGCTGTGTTCTTGGTCTTTATCTAACTCAGCCTACCACCATATTTAGTTATATGCAGTGCACTGGCAGTACATATAATTTTCCACTCTATCTCAAAGCCTTTTTACCTCTGATTCCATCTTCAGTTATTTCTACAGGCCAGTGAAGGGAAAGACATTTAAAGTGTTAAGCCTTCTCCCCTTTTATTGTATATAAACTACTTTGTTTGTCCATATTCAAATATTAATTCTTATAATAACACTGATCAAGAGATATGGTTATGAGACTGTTACAATTTTATTTTTTCTTAAAGTTTACTCATAATATCCCTTCCACACCTTTCCCCAGAGAAAACAAAGTGAAGGAATATCAGGCTATTAACTTCAAACCAACAGTTTAATATGCAGCTGTGATTCTGGGTCAAGAGACATGTTCAGTGGTGAAGGGCACTTGTTTTTCTTGCAGAGTAACGGATTCAGTTCTCCACATTCACCAGTGATTCACAACCATTTGGGATTCCAGCTTGAAGGAATCCAATGATGTCTTCTGGCTTCCACAGCACCAGGCATAAATGTAGTGTGCCTGCACACCTAAAGGCAAAATACTCATATACAGAACTTTTAAAAACGATTAAAAATCAGAATTTCCATTGTCTGTTTCTGCTCCACTCCTCAGTGGCTGGGCCAAAGCCAGAGTGCCCCCCCCCCCCTTATTGTCCTGCTGAGGTTTAGACAATCACAATTTCTTTTCTTCATTCCGAAATTTTAAATTAGCTTTCTGAAGAACCACGGCACAGTGGCCTCACATTCGTCTAGGGAAACCTAGTAGAGTTTCTTGCAAGTTATCAGTCTCTAATGCTTGGGAATAGGATATTAGCCAGTTTAGTACTAGACATAAGGATTCCGGAGCTGACAAAATCAATAGCTAATAAATTCTCAGTATTTGTTTGGTTTTGATTTGGGCTGTTTTGGTTTGTTTCAACTGTGGTGGTTTGGGTGAGCTTTAAAATGTATTTCCTAAGCATTTATCATTATTGCCATACCCACTTCATAGCTAAGTACTTGGAAAAAATTAGGAAAATTGAGGGGCTTTGTCAGGAATACCTGGCAAGTTAAAAGAGATGTCATCAGATGTCCAATGGGCTGTTAAACATCAATGTCTTTGCTGGATAGCAAATACAGACACGTTTAAAAATAAAATGAACAATGTTGCTATGTTGGTCACAATGTAAAGCATGGTGCTAAAGCAAATAAATAGGTCCAAAAATCTCTCAGGTAAGAAATCTACAATATTGTGTAAAAACAGATACACTGATAGTACTGATATAATGCAGAATCCTGAAATAGAATTTCACAGCGGAGGAGATGGCACTGCCAAAGAACAGTGCAGCCTTTGCAAATACAAGAGTCCACCAATGAAGGGAACAAGTAGCTTGGTGCTTCTTAACTGTAACACACAAATGGGTGGCAAACACAGTGGTCATGGAGATTTCCCTAGACACACGAGCCCAATTATAAAGAACCACTTATGTTTGGCTCACAGTGTCCACTTGGTCTACAGAGATGGAGAATTATTGAGAGGTTTTATTCATGGATATATGTATGATTCCACTCGCATGCTGCAAAGACTTCAAGGGATGGGTACTGCAGAACTTGATAGAAGGGAAAGCAAAAAACAGACACACGTAAAGATATTGGTAAAGGAAAATATAACAAAAAGCAGTGTGATAGGGTACACTGTATATAGCATCTACATACTCACATAAGTTTGATGTCTACACTTAAAGTAACAATATGTCCTGGATGCCTTCAGCTTGTTGTCTCAGTCCACTCTCTCACATGCACTGTCTGTGACTGATCTAGGACTTTTTATGGAACAATATAAATAAAAAGAGGGGCTTCCCTTCATGTAGGGTGATATGGTTATAGATGTACCAGCATCTCCCTTCTGTCTGGTGACCTCTTTCTCCAGTCCTTTGATCTTGAAACTCTTCACTCTTACTTGTTGACTCACTATACAAGCCTATGTCTTTGTAAATATTTCTTGCATCAATCATTACTCTAATAAGTCCAAAACCAAAGGTTCTGTTTTCTTCCAGGAATCAACCCTAGATAAAAAACATTAGGACAACTAGGGAAAGTGGAGAGCAGGAGATAGATAAAGTTTTACCCAAGGAAGAACACACTACTTGGTTATCCAATACTAGATGGTCCATCCTTAAGGCATTCACACAAGTAATATATGCACTACGTAGGTTACACTTGTTTGTTCAGGAAGCACACACACACCATTTAAACTAACTATTTTTAATTTGAAAAATACATTAACATGAGAATGTGATGATTTTTTTCAAGAAATTTTGTGCCAACTCAAAAATCATAGCAAATCTGAAGTGTCTACTAGCTGCCAAGTTTTCAAGAAGACCTGATAGTAACTCAGGACAACTGGAATCATTTCAAGGATATTAGAGCAGAAGGAGGTGATAGACTTTGGAGTGGAGCAGATCTGGATTTGCCAGAGGTAGAAATTACTCAAGTTGCTGGAGCAGGGCTTGCTGCAGAAAGGAATGAATGGATCAGGGAATGATTCTCAGCGGGTCAAACAACAGTGTGCTTAACAGGCCCACTAACTAATGTGAAAATTGGCTGGAGGTGAACATTTGGGGAAAAGATGATGAGTGTGGCTGAGTACATGTATGTTTTCTTGGAATCTGTAGGATATTCAAATGGTTGTTCAGAAGGCCTTTAGATCAGAGGAAATCAAATGTCACAGAAAAAAGATTCTCTCTTGATTCAGAAATATCCTTGCTGAGACAAGGAGAGCGGTAATAGCTCAGAATCAATTTCCAGAGCCTTCCCCCTAACTGGGCCTCCTTGTCTGGCTTCACTGTGAAAGGATGTGCCTAGTACTACAGTGACTTGATGTGCCAGGGAGGGGCTGAGGGGGAAGTGTAGTGTGTGAGGGGATGATGAGGGAGGAGTGGGGGGTGAATCTGCATGAGAGGGTAATGGAGGAGAGATAGGGCTGATATTGGGATATAAAGTGAATAAATAAAAACAATACAATCTGAAAAATAAAGAATATTGGCTGAAGACATTAAAAAACAACAAACAAACAACAACAACAAAAATCCCTTAACTAGCTTCACATCTTCTTCTCACCATATCTGCTCTCCTTTTTTTACTTCGTAGGGTGAAAGCCATTGCTTCTTGCATTTAGCTAAATTCTATGTCTACTAATTCATTTTATTGTGCAACAGGAATCTAAGACTCCAACACATCATTATTCACTAACCAATATACCAAAGTTATTTCTTGTGCTTTGTTTTGTTCTGTTTTTCTGCCAGGTAGCTTTATACTAAGAAGGTTTTCACTATTTTCACAGCGACAGCTTTTGTTTATGTTTACAATTTTTACTTTTCTTGTAGTATTTTCTAATGGGAAAATGTATGCTATTTTTAATATAAAATCATTTTGTATCTATCATAATTAGAATTAAAGGCAACTTTAATGCAAAACAATAAATACTAGCTATATTTTCCAGAAAGCTTCCCAAAGGAAATAGTAGAAAGAAATGTATTATATGGACTTACTTTACATAGTTATCAATACTTTATTCATTAAAAGCTCAGAAGCATATGCACATGTGAGTTATGCTGAAGGAAAAAAATCAAGAAAAATAATTCTGAAACTATTTACCAAGAATTCTATATTTAAAAAAACAATAAAGGGACTATAAATCAGTAATGTCAAGATACTCTGCATGGCTTGTCTTTATCAAAATAAGCAATCTTTTTATTAAAGCAACTGAGAAAGAGTACATTTATGGATTGAAGGGAGTATGTTTAATATGTCCATATCCATCTAGATTGACAGTTCTCACAGACATGAATTTCCCCAGAGAGTCAGTGTTACTAGTGTCAGTGGATGGCATCATTTACTTCAATGTTCCATTATTAAATTGATAACAAGATAATTCCTCTGCTTCTCAGAGACATGACAGGCTTTACAATGGTTAACACTCTTATTGCATGGGGGTTTACTGTTCTAGATAGTTTTTAATAAGAAGTATATTTATGTTTCAATATAAAAAATTAATTGAAAACAACATAGTAAAATAAAAACCAAACATACCAGGCAAAAATTTTGTGAATTATGGTATATTTAAAAGATATTCTGTTTACTATGTGTATCCTGACTGTGTGTGTGTGTGTGTGTGTGTGTGTGTGTGTGTGTGTGTGTGTTTAGTCTTTCATCTAGTGTAATTCTGTTGTTCAGAGCATATGTTGTATATGCTATTTGGTGATACAGAAATTTTCGTATTTAGTTTAACATTAGAATATAAAAAATGTGATAATTCTAGCTAATGACAGAGACAGAGGAACTAGATCATATTTATATTACTTATCACAATAGAGGTTTCTCAAAAAAAAATTAAAATAACTCTTGCTTCTTACTTTTGCTCTTCTCTTGCTCTCCTCTCTTCTCTCTCTGTCTCTTCTCTCCCCATTCCCCTCCCCTCTCTCTCCATGTGTTCATGACCCGCCTCTACTCTTCTACACATATTCTCCCTTTCTCTCTCTCTCTCTCTTTCTCTGCCTTTCTTTGTCTCTGCTCCTTCAACTCCCCTTCCCATGCCCCAGATAAACTCTATTATATACTAAAAAATATGTATAAATAAAATTACTATACAATCCTGTTGTACCTCTTGTAGGAATATACCAACAGAACTATATAACTTACCACAAAGATAAGTGTACATCTATCTTTATTGCTGTATTGTTCACAATAGCGAGGAAATGCACATAGCCTTGTTGTAGATCAATGAATGAATAGATAATGAAAATGTGGATTAAAAATGTATCTTTATTCAGCTGTAAAGAAAAATGAAAACAAGAATTTTATAGGAAAATAGATATAACTAGAAAATACTTTATTCAGACAGGTAACAGACTTGGTAAGGCAAAAATTACATGTTCTCTCTCATAATTTCTCTTTCAAATCAGCCAATTTTAATTTTTCTTTGAAATACATTTTCTTTGAAAATGACTAAAACCCTAAAACTATATACACTCATTTGAAAATTTGAGGAGCGGTAAGATCGTTCGGTGGGTAACTCATTAGTTGCACAATCTTGGAGACCAAAGTATAAAGGAAGAGGAGCAGCCAGCTCCACACAGTTGTCTCTCATTTCTACATGTATACTCTGGTCTGTGCATACCCACACACACCTACTCACACTAACAGTAAACCTTCAAAGTGTCAACACTTTAAATAAAAATGGTGAAATCTAAAATAGAATGGTAAATATGTGAAAAAGAAAAGACATAGAAGTAACTATGGAGAAAGGGCTAGAGGGGCAAGTGGAGACAAGGGCATAGAAGCATCAGTGCTTTGAGAACCACCTCAGCATTTTACAAGGACAGTTAACATAAAGCTGGTGCTCAGCCAAAGGACTGATGCTCAAAGTAGTCAGACACTGGTCCTAGAGATTGTGAAAATTGCTCATGGTCTACAGCTAACATACGAGGAAGCCTGTTCTCTTACATACATCAAAACAAATTCCTCACAGTGACTTGGGAAATATATTCGTCAGAGAGTGAGCCAACAGAAGAGATGGAGACAGACTTCACTACACCTGGCTTTGATCTGTCCTTGATTCCTTTTTAAAATTCAAATTCACTAACTAATATTTTTGTCTTATTATTGGAAACAGATGTTTAGGAAAATGGTGAAACAAACAAACAAACAAACGAACAAACAAATTCAGGCCAAAAACAAAGCTTTCAGACTGAAGATGAATCCTGAGCCTAAATAAAAAGAGGAGATGCCAACTTGGACTTAATGGTGTCCCAAAGGAAGTGAGATATTCCCATCATTCCAGTTAATGAGTGAAACCATATCTTCACTTTTTTTTTTTTTGAAATGAGGCCTTATTTGCAAATAGCTTTATAGGTCAGGGATCCCTAAGGATTTCCATATAGTTTTTTTTTTTTTTTAACAGTATGAAGAATAGTGTAAAGCTTCTTACCACAGGCCACACTGGCTGCTGACAACCAGAGAAGTACTTGGAGAAGTAATGTGTCAGCAACTTCAAAGTCCTCTAGCATCTCCATTCCCTGGAAAACTGCTGCTGTTTTCCTTGGAGCTAAAACAGAGCAGCATTTTCAAAGTTAAAAATGAAAGCAGTTCCCACATTTGCTGTGTAAGTTATTAGAAAATTCAGACAGTCAAGCATTTTCTCAGTCATTGATTCTGGAAAGCTCCAGCATCCTGTGTAGTCAGTGGGTGCTTTTGTTGTTGTTGTTTTGTTTTGTTTTTGTTTTTGTTTTTGTTTTTTTTACTGATCCGAAAATGCAGGTTGCCACACACTGTTGACCAATTTTGTATGAATTGAGAATTGACTTTATATGAGTTAAGTCACTGTAAGTAAACAAAGAGAGACAAGCTGAACAGCCTCCAGAATCTTCCTTCAAAGAGATAGAAATTAGAGCTATACAATCTAATTATATATACTGATTGTTACCCTAACTAGTATGTGTGAGTCTGTGTATATGTATGTGTGTGTATGTTTGTGTGTGGGAGGGTGAGTTAGCCCATAGTATTATTGCTCCTATGAACAAGGCTTTGTGAAACACTAAGCTTTTCATTATTTTATGTGTTCATGTGGGTGTGCATACATGGAACAGCAAGAAGCTAATGTTAGGTTTCTTCTTTAAATGTTCTCCTTATTTTTTGAGACAAAAATCTTTCATTTAACTGGTAACTCTTTACCAGGGGTATAACAGATGTTAATTGAGCTCCATGGATCCTCCTGAATCTACTTTCCCAGTTCTAGAATTCTAGGCTCCTGCCACCAAGCCCAGCTGGGGGCCAGGCACTGGGAAACTGAGCTCAGGTCACCATGATTGCATGGCAAGCACTTTACCAACCCCTCCAGGTCCTCAAACCCAATTGCTTTGTTTTCTATGTTTGTTTCAAGCGACCAACTTTATACTCATAGTGTATACTGAGACAAGATTTTCAGATTCTCAATGGAACACTAAGCATCGCAATCTAATAGTTGCAAAGGTCAATAGTTCTGAGGTATCAGTATTATTGGCTTGTTCTTGATAGACTTGTCATTTCCTTCATCATTTAGACAGCAAGAGAATGTGGATGAAAGTTGTTATACCTTATGAGTACAAGTATAGCTATCGCATATAAGTTACCACACATGGTAAAAAAAAAGCACATAAAAATTACCTGAAAAGTATTTGGTTATCTGATGATCTATCTATCTATCTATCTACTACTATCTATCTATCTATCTATCCTTTTACCCACCTCATAGACCCTGAAAGAATGGCTACATATAAATATGCAATGAAATAAAACAGCCATGCTACTGGCTCTCATGATTTTAAATTCATAAAAGAACATTTAGATCAAATGTAAAGAAAGCAAGAGCTAAGAAATGGTCTAGTGTGTAAGACTGCTTATGTAAAACCATTAGGAGTTTAATTTGAATTGCAGCCACAAATACAAAAGACAGCCCTTAGTGCAAGTACCTGTAATCCTAGCATTGAAAAGCAAAGAAAAGTAGATCTCTGGCTAGCCACCTTATGTGAGATCTCAAACTTCCTGTTCCTTAAAAGAATACAGTGGAGAGAGGTAGAGGAAGACACTAGTTGTTCTCCCCACATACAAATTAGTGTACACTGGGCACCCTTTGATCATATTGGCATCCAACACACAGGTGTACTACATGACACATACATATGAAGTAAGAAAAGATGATGATTTGTTTCTCTTTAAAGATAATTCAATTTAATAAAGATTTTATTGACAATAATTATTAAATTTTTTAATAAAAATAATTTATTTTTATAAAGATTTAGTAAATCCTTTGGAGTATTCTAAAATATCATGTACTGATTCAGTTGTTTAGGTAAATAGATCGTAGAAGCTGACCCTTAAAACCAAAACCAAATGGCGAGTCAGAGAAAATGCTGCCTTATTGCTCATCCTGGCAAGCTTTAGTAAGCTGCAGATGGAGAATTCAAATGCTCACATGAAGACTGAATTCTAGGACATTTTTGTGGTGACAGCATCATCAGTGATGGATGCTACCTCTCCAATAAATAATAAATAAATAAATAAATAAAATAAATAAAATAAATAAATATAAATTAAATAAATAAACAGATAAAATAAATAAATAAACAAACAAATAAATAAATAAATAAATAAGAAGACAGAAAGAATAGGAGTGAGATGAGTAGTTCTATAAGAACAGGAAGACTATGGTGAAGGTTAGAGTATTTCACTGATTGACAGTTGGTAATTCTCTTCTTGGGTCATTTCTGATGCTCATATATGAAATCAACCTCAAGCCAAAACTGTGCAAGCCTAGAAATGGTAGCCAGTGGTTGGATTTGAATGAATATCTTTCTAGGGTTTATTTCATAAGCATGCTTATCAACTAGGTTTAAAGTCCCATCTAAGTGTCTTCACAATGCCTACAGATTATTTGTTAATGATAGCAGGGTTGTCTTGTTTTCTGGTAGTGGGAACTGAACCCAAGACCTTGACACTGGACCACTGATAGATAGATATAGATACAGATACAGATACAGATACAGATACAGATACAGATACAGATACAGATACAGATACAATACAAACAGATACAAACAGATACGGATACAGATACAGAACAGAAACAATGATACAATACAAAACAGATACAGATACAGATACAATACAATACAGAACAGAACAATACAGATACAATACAGATACAGATACAGAACAATGATCACAATACAATACAAAACAATATCAGATACAGATACCAGATAGGATTACAGATACAGATACAATACGAACAGATACGTACAGAAATAAGACAGACAGATACAATCAGATACAGTACATATAAAAGCAACACAACACCACGACAAAAACCCCCAAACCCTGTCAGAATGACTTGATACTTGAACATTGAGCTGCTGAAATCACTATGACTCAATTAAGGTTGGTAACTAACTCACAAAGGGACCAATGATAATTACTTGCAATAAAAAGGCACTCACCTAAACTTGATAAAATTTAATGTTAAATTTATATGCCAACAGTTTTCTTTCCAACTTAAAATTTTGCTGAAATTACTTTTGTTTTGCTTTGTTTCTTTTCTTTTTTGCAATATAACCTGAGAGTGGCTACTTCAGAGTATATTTACTATGCAGTTGGTTGAGGAGAAAAGACACATATAGTTCTCTCTAAATCATGGATATCTATGTTCCTAATTCAGGGATTTATATACAAGAGATTTATTGTGATAACGCTTATGAAAATCTTTGAGGTAAAAGGAACCCAAAATCTCTTGACAGCAACTACTTACTGTAGAGAAAATTCATCTTAAATAAACATCGAAAATCCTTGTCACTTTTGAAGTGCACAAGGGGAGTATTCAAACACTTCCCCATGAGGGAGACCATGGATTGACTGACACCTGGGTTCTACCCTATTGTTATCTCTCTATTTTCTTCCTATCTGTCCCTCATTGAACAATTGTCTCAAGAAAGACCAGCATGGTGCCTAAAGGAGCTTCCACTCGGCCTTTGCCGTCTGTATTCATTCTTTTATTTAGTAAAAATGTAAGAGGTTTTTGTTTTGCTTTTATTTTTTTGTTCCATGTCCAAGGCCGGGGCCCATTTGCCTTTTGTTCTTGGGAGTTGAAAAATGTCACATGTGGTAAAAGCTTGTCTCTGAATAGACATTCATGGTCATGATTGTGAAAATGTGTTGGGGGAATTTATGAGATATTCTGGGACGTGAGCTACATCTGAGACTAAAAATCCTTATCGTAAGCTCTAAGGCTGTTCTACTAGGGTGACTTGTCCAGGGTGGGGGAGGTGGGGGAACACCTCTCTGCTCTTTTGTTAAATGATAAGCCAATTGTAAATAATTATAAAGGCTCTGAACTAGAATTTTAGCTATTAAATAAAATAATAGTTGTTCTTTGCCTAATTCTAATTAATTAAAAATAATCAGGGATGTGGGTTTTATAATGCTCTTTTAAAATATATAGCAGTTAGCTACACAATAAGCATTTAATGACCCCCAAATTTCTGTCTTTTATTTGTCCAACTCTTAATTATATATACCTTTATACAATAATTTTCCAGATAAATGTATGCTTACAAATTTGTTTTTACACAAACTTTAAATAGGCAAAGTGTACATGGTAAGAAAAATATATAATCTATTCTTAATTTACAATCCTTAGCCATGCAATTACTTCATTTTAAAAGGTTACTTTTTTTGTTACTTGTTGTGAAAGTTTCAAAGATCATGTAATTATGTGTGGGAGAAGCAAGAGAAAAGATTGCAAAATAAACACTTCATTGTTCTGTAAAAATAGAATTGCTATCAACATCTGGACATTCGTGAGCAAGCTGCCAAGCATGAATAACAAGAAAAGGGCACATTAAAGGGACGAAATAGTTTTTTCCAATGTTCTAGTATTAAATATGTTACTGTAGAAATCAACCAGGTTTTGAGCCTGAGAAGGTTCTTCAGAGCCTGTTTTTGATAAGAACTGAAAAAAATACATTAAACAGAGTCAAGCAGTTGAAATAATATAGTCAAATTTTAAAAATCATATGAATTGATAAATTAGACCAAGGAAATGTGGGGATCATTTCTTCCTTGGGTGCTTACTGGAGTGTGTATGCTTTCTGTGCATGGAATATAAGTGTATAGGTAATGTCTTGGAGGCATGTAAGTATATGGCTGGGAATTGAATAACGTTTCTTGATTTTAATTAGATTACATTGCCTTCTGAGCATCTTCATTTAACAGGTAATATGAATTTAACAGGGACTCCTTGTACCAAGTGTTTTATTTTTATAGTATGCAAATAAGGCACAAATGCCAACATACTCATTATGCTGTATAAAGTTTATACCAGAAAGGTTTCAATCCCTCTGAAAAAGGTTCTGTCATTATTTCTCCTGTAAATCACATTGTTAACCTCTGAAAGGAAGCATGCTGAACTGAAATTTATAATAAAGATGAAATCACACAATGTGGGAAACATCATTGCCTGATTCCTAAATATCTACAACCCATCAAGAAGAGAAATCATTTATCAATTTTAATGATGCTAGAGACATGGCTCATTTGGTAAGAGCACTTGTTGTGCAAGCCTAAGGCCTGGGATCCTAATACCTATGTGCAAAGCATCATGTGATACTTACAACCTCAGCCAATGTTGGGACCAGAGACAGGAGGAATTTCGGAAACTTAAAAGCCAGCTGGCTGTTCATGCAATGTTAAGCCCTATCTCAAATGAATAAAGTAGAAATGCCTTATGCACAATCTCATCTACTTGTGTGTATACACAACACACATAAATTACACTTGTGCATATGTGTGTGTGTGTGTTTGTGTGAATGTACTAAATATGAAAATAAAAATGGTTTACTCATCATTGTTCATCTTTATCTGCAAAGAAAAAAATGTGGTCTTGTTTTTATGGCTGTAAACTAAAGTGCTTATGGGTTGTAGAACTGACAAGCCAAGAGGTAGAGAAAGTGCATACCTTAGTTAGGGTTTCTATTGCTTCAATGAAACACCATGACTGAAAAAGCATGGTGGGGAGGAAAGGGTTTATTCAGCTTACACTTTCACATTCCTGTTCACTCCCAAAGAAAGTCAGGGCAGGAATGTAAACAGGGTAAGAACCTAGAGGCAGGGACCAATGCAAAGATCATGGAGGAATACTGCTTACTAGATTGCTCCCCATTTCTTGCTCTGTCTATTATAGGGCCCTGGACCAGCAACCCATGAATGGCACCACTCACAGTGCTTGGGCACTCCCCCACTAATGGCTAATTGAGCAAATTCCTTACACATGGATCACATGGAGGGATTAATTCAGCTGAGGCTCCTTTCTCTCTGATGACTCTAGCTTTGTCAAGTTGACAGAGGAAGCCAGCCAGTTCAACCTTCTTGTACAGAAAGGTGTGATACGGCCGAGGGACCCCGGTCTGGGGCTGGGATATGATGAAATGAGAAGGAGAGCAGAAATCAATGAAGATGGCATCATGTGTTCAAGAAGGGACAGTTTTATTCTCGTAGTATCTGGCTCAGGGTGAGCACTGAAGATACAGGCCTTCTGAGGTAATATCATGAGGAGAAAAGTAAGGACTGCTACATCTTAGAAATCCATAGGGAAGAGGCAGAGGCTAAGTAAATCCTGTATCTCATGCAGGAAGAGTTTAATTTCATGGTTTAGAGTGTATGCCCTTTGAACTTCTCAGGTAGAGAGTCCCCCATTGTAAATTTCACTCCCTGCCCTTCTTTTTCCTGGAAAGACACTGTCCTCTCCTCCAGCTCGCTAGTCTACCCTCAGCATGATAAGATGGTGGTACACTATAGGTCTCCTGGGTGAGGAAACCTCCAATGTCTTCAACTCACAATCCTTGACATTTTTTCCCCTATGAAATTGGGAAATTCTTGACCTCAGTTCAATTAAATCAGTAGAAACTAAAAAATGTAACTCACTGAAAGGTACAACAGAAAGTAGTAGCTTTCTTTTAAGTTTTAGGTAAATCTATAATCACCATTTGTAGAATTTGAATCTTCAAAAATGAGGTAAGAAAGATGTAGGTATTTATGAAAGCCATTAGAATTTACTAGTTAGAATGTGTTAGTGCGTCTAGGGTATAACATGATAGAAAAACCACAGGAACATGATAAATCATGCTTTCTACTCTTCACAATGACATATTGGTTAAACATCTGACCTGTAGATGTTTAATATCAAAGTATTCTGTTATTTAAAATGCCATTGTTTGTACATTAATTTGTAGAAAAATACAAATCTGAATATAATTTTCTCTCACGCAAATTTAGTGAATTTCATGAAAAATAATATAAAATTGATGCTCTATAAATGTAATTCCCTTTTAATTAATTAAAACTAACAAAACTACGCCCATTGTACAAACAGCTGATGTAGACAGAAAGCTAAATAGGATATCAATTTTTATTTATCTGTCCCAGAAGCATTTACATAGATCCACTGCATGATGGCAGTGTTCCATATTTGAAGTTTCTTATTCTGTTATAGCCCTCCTTCTAACAGTGAGAAGAAAGAGAATAAAGATGTTACATGAGAGAATTACATACATTTCTACAGGAAGGAAAGCAGAGTGAAGGTGGAATAGAGTAAGAAGAAGTTACTGCAATTGGATCAGAAATTTGATGAGATATAGGACAGATATGTGGAAAAGAAGACTCCCAGAGCCACCTAACCAGTGGAAAACTGGAGTCCAATTCAAGTCATCCCTGACCATCAGTATGGGAGAAGGTGGCATGCAGTACCAGCCACTCTAGTTAACTTGTCCCACACAAAGGGTGGAAGAATAAGAAAAGCCTATGACATTCACAGTTTCAAGTTCTAGCCTCAGTAAAGTACTGAGACCTTATCAACACACAGAAGCACACATCTCCTGAACATCCCACCACCTCATTACAAAAGGCCTATTTACAATGACTCCTTTTATCTGGTACATCATGTCTGACTACAAGGGAAAAACCAGGGCAGACCAAAGGGAAAATAATGTGAAGAGACAGACAGCGCAAACATCAGAACCAGGCATGGCAGGGATGTTGAAATGATCAGACTGGAATGTAAAACAACTATGATTAATATGCTCAGGGCTCTAATGGATAAAGTAGACGGCATACAGGAGGAGATGGACAAAGAAGGCAGAGAGGCATGCATCCTTAAAGAAAGAACCCAAAAGATACACGAAAGATCAAAAAACCTGAGCAAAAAGGGAGAACGCCGTAGCTGGCTTATTAGTAGAAGGAACAGAGCTGAGGAAAGGCTCTCAGAGTATGCACATATCAATAGAAAATCAGAAAGAATAAAAGCAAAAAGATCAAGCATTGAAAGAAGTACAGGACCAAATATGCAAGGACTGTGGGATACATGCAGGCGGGGTAATATGCCCAGTGAAACAGCAAAGGGAGGGGAAAGAAGGAAACTGCTCTGCCATAGAATAGTTGCTGAGAATGTCACCGGATTAATGCTATGCACCAAATGCTGAATCCAGACATTGCAGAACACCATGCAGGATAATTATTCCCTCAACCTATGCCTAGGCATGTAGTTTTCAAAATAAAAAACCCAAATGTTAAACTACTGAAGAAAAAAATCTGAAAATAACCTTACTCATGGAATAGCAAATTATGTTGAACTTGTCCTCAAACTATGTTCAAGATGGAAAATACTTAGTACTGAAAGAATAAATCTGCTCAGAAGAATCCTGGATTTTGAAAAATTTGCAAAAAAATTTATCAAAATGAAGGTAGAAAAATGGAAGGGATCTGCATTAAAGAAGAATGCCAAAAAGGAAAAATAAAGGCAAAATAAAAGTGTTTATTTTTAATTTTTTTATTCTCAAATGTTCTAACCAATAAATTCATTAAAATAAGGGCAATCATGTATTTGATTGTTTATACTTAATATATTGTTTACACTTAATATGTGTGTATGTGTGTGTATTTATATACAAGTAAAATGGATGTTATCAGTGAGTCAAGGGACAGAAGAGAGGATAAAGAGATTAATGTTTTACCATAATGTGGCCATGGCCACTGTAAAGATAGCCTATTATTTGAAAATGGGCTTAGGTTAGTTGTCAGTGTATTTTGCGAACTCCAGAAAAACCTCTAGTGTGCATGCATGTGTACAATACATTAGAAAATAAACTCATGAAATAGATTCCCAGTTATGTTAAATATGTGTTCCTCTAAACAATGGCCAGTTAGATCATCAATGATCTATACAAATCACTTGAAAGACAAATTACCCACATGGATCAAGAAAGAACACCCTGCTATGTGAGTTTATGTAAAGTTGACCTTGTATTTTAAAAGCACACAATCTAAAAGAAAATGGACAGAAAAAATGTAGTATGCCAGCTCTAATCTAAATAAAGGAAAAGTAGCTATATTAATTTTAGACCATATGGCTCTCTCTTTTTTTTTTTTTTTTTTTTGGTTTTTTAGAGACAGGGTTTCTCTGTGTAGCCTCGAACTCAGAAATCCGCCTGCCTCTGCCTCCCAAGTGCTGGGATTAAAGGCGTGTGCCACCACCGCCCAGCTCCATATGGCTCTCAAAACAAGGAAATGATATCATGGATAATTCATGGCATCATACAATACAGGTGTCAATTCTCCAAAAGGTCTTAATGATCTTTTAATATGCACATTCTTGTGCTCCTTATACATACATATTTTGAGAACAAGACTTCAAATTATGTGAAAGAAAGTGCAATAGAATTACAGGAATAAATAAGGGATTCCACCTTCAAAGTTGGTGATACCATCACTGAGATGTCAAAAAATGGTCATATGCACCAGGCAGAAGTCAAAACAAAGTTAATCCCTTGACCATTAGTCACTCTGCCCTATTCGGGCATCTTTACAATACTTTATCTAATAGTTAGAACAAAGCGATTCTTTCTCTTTACACACAGGGGCAAGCTTTCACTAAAACAATACATGTTGGTGGCTGCAAAATATCTTTAGAAACCATAGTGTATCCTCCATTAAATACCAATAGAAATTAACTAAAAATAAACTCAATAAAATGATAGATAAATGGAAAATCCAAAAACATATGGAACTTGAGCAATACTCCTTTAAAAATATGTGGGTCAAAAAGGTAATTAGCTAATATTTTTAATTAAATGACACTAAAACTGTAACTGAAAAACTGCATGGCATCCCATTAAAGCAATGCTTAGAGAGTTTAGAGCATCCATGCTTGAATTGGAAAGAAACAGAATTGAAACTAATAATCTATGTTTCCTTCTAAATGAAGCAGTAAAAAGTTGTTACACTCTTGTAATTCCTGAACTCTGGATGCTTAAAGTGGGGTGGTTGCTGTCTTAGTTAGTGTTGTATTGCTGTGAAGAGACACCAGGACCAACAACATTTACAAAAGAAAACATTTAATTGGAGGCTTGCTTGCAGTATCAGAGGTTGAGTCCATGACCATTACAGGGGCCAAGGTAGCAGAAAAGCCGGCATTGCACAGGGTAATTACCTAAGAGGTTACACTATATCCATAAATTAGAAGCTGATAAAAGGAAATCATGTGCCTGTGTGGGCTGCTGAAACTTAGAAGCCCAACCCGAGTGACACACCTCCTCCAACATGGTGGCGCCTCACAATCCTTCCCAAAACTGTCCAGCAACTAGAGACTGAACATTCAAAGTGTATGGGCCTATGGGAACTATTCTCATTCAAACCAAAACAATCACCAGCAGTTCAAAGACAAGAAGGAGTCAAAAAGGAATGACAGAGGATGAAAACTGCCTTCAAATTAAGGAGAAATAATGCAATAAGATTTAGAGCAAAAAAAAAAAAATCATTGAATTGAAAACTAATTATCAGTAGAGAAAAACAAACAAAACAAAAAGCTTTTTATTTAAAGAAATCAATAATGCTCAGAAGGCCATAACCAAGCTAAAATAAAAGATATAAAGCACAAATTCATAATATTTGACTTGAAAGTAGACTTCACTACATGTATCATGAAAACTGATATAATAACAAAAAATATTATGAATGTCTGTATAACCACAAATTTGATAACTTACAGGAAATGTTCCTGTATCGGAAAGACATCTTCAAATATTCAGTATGAAAAATAAATTTTAATAGGCATATATCTATTAGCATTGAATACAAAAAATTGTATCATCTCAAGAGACAAAGTAGTAAATGAGTTTATTGATGATTTCCACCAAGTATATAAGAAGATATTCTATTAATCCTCTTTAGACTCCTTTATTGGAGAGTAGCAGAAAGAATAAATATGAACTCATTCCATGAGGCCAGCTTTGCCTTCAAACCATACAAAAACATTGCAGGGAGCTATAAAGAACCATTCCATGATGAGTTACACCAAAACTCTTTTCAAAATATAAGCAAGTCAAATCTTACAATATACAAATATACCACAATCATGTGGGATTTTTTTCTATTAGCAATAACCCTTCTAAATGGAGACACAGAGATGAAAAACAAGCAAATGAAAATATGGACTAGAGTATATGTCAGTCATCAAGGAGACGAACATTCAGACAGTACCTATTAAAATACCCTCAATGCAGACCACTTTCAAAACCACATTCTGTCAAAGATGCAAAGTAAAATAACAGCCTTCCATTGCGTATGGAATGCAAAATGGATTGACCACTTTCAAGGTTCCCAGTGATGTGCTTTAAAACTAAGTACCCTCTAGCCCTACGATTCAGCAGTGCACTGATATCTACCCAGAGGAGTTAAAAATTTATGTCTACTTGGAAAACTGCACATGGATGTTTAAAGCAACTCTATTCATAATTGTCCAAACTTGAACACAGCCAGACATCAGTCAGTAGGTGAATTGCTGAGCTGGGATGTACATCTATACCACTGAGCACTAAAAAGAAGTTAGCTTGTCAAGCCACAAAACCCCTGGAATAACTTATAACTCATCTCAGTAACTGAGGGCAGCAGTTCTAAAAGCATGCAACTGTGGAACAGTAAAGCAAGCCAGTGGCTGCCAGGGCAGCACATGGAGAGAAGAAATGAAAGTTAGAAGGCTTAGGGAAAGGAAACTACCCTGTGTGGAAATATCCTGAGGATTCAGCCAAGGTGCATTTATCCAAATCCCTCCAATATGTAACTTTAAGAATAAATGGAAGGTGTGAACTCTTGACTGAAGCTAATTGATCAGTGTAGGTTAATTAACTGGAAGTGGACCATTCTAATGGGTGATGTTGATAATGGGGAGGCTGTGCTTGTGTGAACAGGGCGAGGAGCATATACAAAAGTACTGTAATTCCTCTTATGCTCAGTTCTGATGTAAAAATAAAACTGCTCTATAAATAACGTCATATACATGACAGAAACTAGATAACTATTATATGCATTGTAGTGATCACGGTTATGTGTGTGAGTGGTGTGGGTATTTGTGTGTGTGTGCGTGTGTGTGTGTGTGTGTGTATGTATGTGCATGTGCACGCATGTGGTCTATGTCTGTATGTTCAATAGTATGTGTGTGGTATAGTGTATGTGTATATGTGTATGTGTACTCTGTGTGGGGGATATGTGTATGACTGTATTTGTATGTGTGTATGTGTGAGCTATGAGTGCTCATGGTAGTTTCAGATATATACTTTTCTTTGAAGCATATACTATAATTTTCATAAAGAAAAGCCAAAAATTAAAAAAAAATTAGTAATAATAGCAACTCTTTCTTTTACAGATATTTATTAAATGAACATGAGGTGAGAGATAGCAGTAAACCAAATGAGAAGAAACAGAAGTTAGAAAATTTGCATATTGGCTCATTGAGTAGATGGAGGGAAACAGTGGTAGGAAAAGGACAGACACTTGTGATGCTGGTACACCTGTGATGCTGTGTGACCAGAACTAGTTTAGAAGAGTGTGTTCTTCATTGGAATTTCAAGTGAAATAGCGATTCTATCTCTGAGAATAATGAGGGGGATTTGAAACAGTTAAGTTCTTGTTAATCTTGTTAGTCTTGTCAGATACAGAAGAGTCATATTGCCTGAAGTTGTACAAGAAGAACCAATGAACCAGGCGGTGGTGGCTCACGCCTTTAATCCCAGCACTTGGGAGACAGGCGGATTTCTGAGTTCGAGGCCAGCCTGGTCTACAGAGTGAGTTCCAGGACAGCCCGGGCTACACAGAGAAACCCTGCCTCCAAAAACAAAAACAAACAAACAAACAAAAAAAAAAAACAAAAAAAAAGAAGAAGAACCAAATGTAAAATAATATATGTATAATATATATATATACACAAAAGTACTGTAATTCCTCTTCTTTTCAATTCTAATATAAAATAAAACTGGTCTAATATCTAATATATATGTTGTGTGTATGTATGTATATATGCATGTATGTATGTGTGTGTATGTATATATATATATATATATATATATGGCCTCTACATGACTGGGGCCATAGGGCCATATTATTAAGGTTCAAAATGACCTTATTTTTAGCTCAGTGTTCAGGAAACTATGTATCATGTTATTAATTCTTAATGACTTAGTCTTTCATTTATGATTTCCTGGGCAGGTCCAGATGCCTGTCTAGCTTAGAGGATGTTCACTGAACTAAAGGGAAATAACCTTTGACTAAGAACAGAAAAGAATTACATTCCAAAAATTCACATAAGAAAAACTGACATTTCTTGAATTAAACTCACCATCTGTAAAGTAAACTTATGGGCTAAACAACCTAAACAATTATTTATAACAAAAATATCACAACCAGGCAATTCAAATTTGCATCTGTTCTTATTGGACCTGCAAGCAGCAGCTAGTTATTTATTTAACCTACCAAGGTAAAATTTTTCTTTCCTTATTTGTAAAGGGGAGGTGAAATATTTGTGTTACAATGCTCTAAAACATAAAGAGAAAATGTGTGCAAAAGGACATGCAGGAATCATGTGAATACTGAATAGGTTAGCTCTGGTTGCTATATTTACCTAAAAGTGACAAGCACTAACTTTTGAGGCATAACAGAGAATCCCAAAGTTAGGGCAAAATAATTCATTTAATTCACAATAATGGCTGCTTGCAATTTACTTAACTGAACTAAAGTACACAATTCTTCTGATCTGAGACCCTCTTGTTCCTCTATGGCCAAGTTCTAAGTGGCTTAAGATCAGGTTGCTCTAAGAGTCCAGCAAGGAATAAACTAGAGGGCTCATCTATGTATAGATGGCATATGTTTAAAAGTGCTCTCCTTTTCTTTTCTTTTTTTTTCTTTTTCTTTTTATTGAATATTTTCTTAATTTACATTTCAAATGTTATCGCCTTTCCCAGTACCCCCTGGAAACTCCCTGTCCCATGCATTCTCCCCTGCTTCTATGAGGGTGCTCCCCCACGCAGCCACCCATTCCTGCCTCCCCACCCTGGCATTCCTCTACACTGGGGCATCAAGCCTTCACACAGAACCAAGAGCCTCTCCTCCAATTAATGTCAGAACAAGGTCATCCTCTGCTACACATGCACCTGGAGCTACAGGTCCCTCCCTCCATGTGGACGCTTTGGTTGGTGGTTTAGTTCCTGGGAGCTCTGGGGGGGTCTGGTTGGTTGATATTGTTGTTCTTCCTATGGAGTTGCAAACCCCTTCAGATCCTTCAGTCCTTTCTCTGACTCCTCCATTGGAGCCCTGGGCTCAGTCCAACAGTTGACTTTGAGCATCTTCCTCTGTGTTTGTCAGGCTCTGGCTGAGCCTCTCAGGAGACAGCTATATCAGGCTCCTGTCAGCATGCACTTCTTGGCATCCACAATAGCGTCTGCCTTTGGTGACTGTATATGGGATGGATCCTCAGATGAGGCAGTCTCTGGAGAGCCTACTCCTTTTTCAGTGGGCCACACAGATTTACCTGCATGGCAAGTGGAATTCCAAGACAGTAAGTGAGTCTTAGCCTCTTCCAACCTTAATTTGGCTCTGCCAAATCACTATTGCCAAGTTTTGTTGACTAAAATATGTCACAAAGCTAACCCCAACCCAGGCTTGAGAAAATGAACATCCCTTCTTGGTGGGAGTGGCTACAAACTTTAAGCCAGAGGCTTGGATTCAGATAAGTGAGCACTCTCTCCCAATCTACCTCAAGAGGACTCAGGGTACAAAATCAACTGCCATCTCTAATGTAAATTGAAAGGATAGGAAATCAATATGATACAGTCTTGATGTAGTAGAGAATACTCAGACTCAGAGCTCCGAGCTTAGTCCTTATCTCTGCTATTGATTAACTTGACCCAATAAAGTCACTTGAATTGTCTGGGTCTTATTATAAGGTACTCAGTATACAGTTCTGGAATTTCATGCTTATTGTAAGAAATAAATGAGATAATGTGTATAGAAGTGTGTATTCAAGAGCAAAGATTAAATAATGTAAGCCATTACTCTTTTATGTATAAATATGCCTTAGAAAACATGAGCATCTTTAACCCCATTACCTTGTTGGAATATAGACGTGAACTTAAATACGAGAATTAGAATAAGCAATAAAACAGCATATTATTTGGTATTGTTTTTCTCAGCTACCGTTTTGTTTCTTTTTTGTTTTGTCTTAAAAAACAAGGTTTCACTTTCTCACCCTGGCTGTCTTGGACTTTACTCTGTAGACCAGGCTAGTCTCAAACTCAGATATCTACCACCTGCTTCTGTCTCTAAGTAGTAAGATTAACAGCATGCCCACCATACCTGGCTCAGCTACCTATTTTAATATTCCTTTAAAGCAAGTACTTAATGAGGCCCAATGGCATACAGGGTGTGATATATATGTTCAGAGACCTCACTCAAATTTTATAACATTGTTAAAAGTATACATAAAAAATTATGTCACACAAGAAAAACAGAAATAAAAGGTATTACAAGATCTCAGAAATGTGTACATGGTTGGTGGAGGAGTGGGTACCAGGCAAACCTTCCTTGAGAAAATATTCAAGTGAGGAGTAAGAATTCCTTATATGGAATTTTTTGAACTCTAAATCTAAGTTCTCAGCTCATGAAAAACCATTTTTATCCTTTTGACTCCCTAATCTACTCATTTTTTCCTAATCAATCAGCAACAAATATCCATGGATTATTTCAGAATCATGTGAATATTCTTTGCCTGCTACCTTCACTATATCTTGGCTACAATTGTTGCAATCATCTATGTTCCTATTACTTTGTGTTTCCTCTATTGTGCTCAATTCTCTTAGAGTATTTAAAGAAATTTACATTTGGTTTTGAGTAAATTAAAGGTAGGTGCTTGTGGTGGTTTAAATAAGAATGCCCCCTCCAGGGACTCGTGTGTTTGAATGCTTGTCTGATAGGGAGTGGCACTATTAGAAAGTGTGGCCTTTTTGGAATAGGTGTCGCCTTGATGGAGAAAGTATGTTACTGTGGAGGCAGGCTTGTTGAGGTCTTATATGCTCAAGCTAGGCCTAGTGTGGCTCATAGTCCCCTTCTGCTGCCTGTGGATGAAGATGTAGAACACTCAGTTCCTTCCCCAGCACTATGTGTTCCTGTATATTACCATGATTCTCGCCATGATGATAATGGACTAAGCATCGGAAACTGTAAGCCAGCTTCAATGAAATGTTTTACTTTATAAGAGTTGTCAAGGTAATGGCGTCTCTTCACAGCAGTAGAATCCTAACTGAGAGGGTACTAGAAGGTTGTTTGTATTGGGAAACATTCTCCATCTGATGTCTAAGTACTGTGCAGAAAACAAGACAAACAAAGGTAATACATGGAAGCACTCACATGCAAAAGAGAAGCAGCAGCAAGGAACGGCACACCAAGAGCCAGAAAACCAGGAGAAGTGGAAATATCCCTCATACTCAAGGAAAGGAAATGGTGCAAGTTCATACCCTAAAATGCTGAAGAGAGTTCTAATAAACAACCAGACTGCATTTTGTGACATCAATGATAACTGTGCCTACATTAGTTTCTAAACACATAGAGGATAGACACTAGGTGAACACATATTGAAAAGTGATCAAAAGCAACACTTTGGGGACTCTGTTGTTACTTTCCCATTGCTGTGACAAAACACACTGACCAGAAGCAATTCAAGGGATGAATTGCTCATCCAGGATTGAGAGAGGTCAGAGCAGAAACTCAAGACAGGAGTCCAGGACAAGAGATGAAGCAAGCAGGGACCATAAATGAACATCAGTCACTGGCTTGCCCTCTTGTCCTCTGTTTGCTGGCTTTCTTATACAACTCAGGACCACCTGCCACAGTGAGCTTGCCTCTCATATATCAATCATCAGTCAAAACATGTCCACACAGTCATGGCCACAGGACAATCTTATGGAGACAATTCTTCAACTGAGGTTCCTCCTCCCTAGCTAACTGTTGTTAAAAAAAAAAAAAAAAAAAAAAAAAAAAAAAAAACAACCAAAACTATGAAGTACAGGGCCATTCTTAGAATGGTCAACAATTTTTGGCTTCTTGATAGAGACCATTATTAATGGTCTTTGGCTTGACTTTGGCAAGACTATAATTCACCATGTAGACCAAGCTGCTCCAAAACTCATGAAATCTTTCTGCATCTCTTCCTCAGCCTCCTAAGTAGTAGAATTAAAAGAATGAACTACAAAGTCTAACTTATTAAACTTCACTCATTACTTTTCCATGTTAGAAATAATATATACAGAAACTAGTTGTAAGACCCCAAATAAAAAAAAGGTTGACTTTAAGATAATTTTAAACTTAATAAAAAATAACATGTATAGCTATTGTTCTCATTCATGACCATTAAACAATGAATGAGCAAATACATTGTGACAGGTTTTAAATATCCTAGAGTCACAGCATGCCTTTTAGGGAAACTGCTTCAGTCTCTCTTTTACCACACTTGTAGTAAAGAATAAAATATACTTAAAATGTACATATATACATCAATTAATATTTAATAAATGCTTTTTTAGCTTAAAGATCCTTGATAATCACATATGTCATGCTTGTGTTTCCTACTCAATATAATCCCAATGGAGTTAGGAATGAATTGGTTAAAGGATTGGGCAAAGCCTAACTCTGTGACCAGTAATTCACAACTGTTCAATTTTGTAACTTTGCACATTTTACCTACTAAAAAATTTAGGCTACCTTAAACCTGAATCCTTGTCTGGATTTCCAGTGTGGTTCACAGTGCAGTTGTAGAATAAAAAGACATTATTGGCAGTGCATCTCAAAGCATAGACTCCAAGTCAAAGAGAATCTGACAAGACAACTTTCCCACAACCAATGAAAACTTTTATCTCTTATTTACCTAAATTTCTATGAAATACTGTTATGTGGTTTAATTGACACTTTAACAAAAATCATTGTAATTAGTCAATAAGGAAGTTGGATTATCAATTTTAAAGTAATTGAACACTAATTTTGATTCTTAGCTTTGAACTATAAAGGATGCCAATGGAAGAAATCTAACAAGTCTTTCTTGGAGAGTAAGTGTCTCTATATAATTTTACCTTTGTGATATTTTTCAGGGAGACAACTATGAAAAATCTTACCAATAAATTGTTAAAGCTGATATTTTAGAATGTTTTTAACATTTTAATAGTTCTTGAGAGTGAGTTAAATGTTTGCCCAAGAAGTGTGTACTTTCCTGGGTTACCTTTAATAACAAAAGGAAACTTCAAACAATGGAAAATGTAGTTTGAATGAGGAGGTCTTTTTCTTGTGCCGAGTCTCCTTGTGTAGCCTAATATAGTGGTTTGAATGAAAATGGCCCCCATAGGCTTATAGGGGCACTATTAGGAGGTTTGACCTCATTGGAAAAGGGGTGGGCTTGTTGGAGGATAAGCGTGTCATTGAGTGTGGGCTTTGAGGTTTCAAATACTCAAGCCATGCCTACCGTCTCATTCTGCTGCCTGCCAACCCAGATGTAGACCTCTCAGCTCCCTCTTCAGCATCTTGTCTTGCTCTTTGTTGCCATACTTCCCAACATGACAATAATGGACTAAACCTCTGAACTATAAGCCAGTCCTAATTAAACGCTTTCCTTTACAGGAGTAGCATAGTCATGGTGTCTATTTAAAGTTATAGAGTATGAAAATTATAGGCAACCACTACTATACCTAGCAAAAAAATTCCAATTTAAAAGCATTGTCTACAAAACACAATTCTTCAGCAGAGATTGTTTTTTCATGAAGCACATCAAATTTTAATGATCATTACACTAAAAAGAGTTTTCATAAAATGGATCATGAGTCTAAGGCAAATCTATACAACCTGTATCTTGTGTTCAGCCATAGAATCTGTGTCCTGACTTGTAAATTGTCTTGTACTTTCATTTTTACTAGCTATTCTTCCTTTCTCAAAATATTATCATTATTCAGTAGTTCCTTTGACTTTAAGGCCTTGTAATTGTGCCATAATCTAGTAGTTATTTTTTCTCTTATTTCTTACATGTTTATTTATCTTTTGTCTTGCTTTCATAATTCTGAACCACTGATTCCTTTCTGTTTACCCTTATCAAGAGACCTTGCCTCCTATTTTATAAAGAAAATGTACCCACAATAATGATATGACCTTTTTCATACCTAATCTATTAACCTATCACAGCTTATGTTTGCTGTCCTCCTTTCTGCCCTGTTAAACTGAACAGGATGCCCTCCCCCTCTTCAAGAACAGTGCTTCCCACCACTCTTGACTCAACATTACCCTTATCATCTTCATACTTTCTTCTAGATTTTTCCATCAATGTAATAACATACAAAACTACATATGATTTAAAGGGACTCACAATAGGCTTCCAACAGTTTTGTATTTGCCTCTTCATACATCTTCCTAAAAATCAAGAAGAAAATATTGTCTTGATTAGGTTGGCCTGTGGGTATGCCCAGGCAGGATTTTCCTAATTGAGTAAATTGAGGGTGGAAGACCTACCCTGAGGATGGCATTGCTTCATCATCTGGACCCTAGAATAATTGAAACAGAGACACAGAGAGACAAAGACAGAGACAGACAAGAGACAAGAGAACATGCTTAGCACATGCATGCATCCATCCATTGCTCTTCTATTCTGAAGTGTGGATATGACTAGTTGCTTCAAGTTCCTGCGTCCTTGAATTCCTTGCAATGAAGGATTTTAACTGGAATCCCGAGCTCAATGAATCCTTTCTTCCTTAAGTTGTAAGGATATTTTATCACAGTAACAGGAACTGAAACTAATACTATCCTGACAAAGCTTTGAGGGAGAATTGTTTGTATCTCCCTTCCTCCGTATTCCAATTCTACTCATTCCACCTTTGCCAGTTTGAGTCACACTCTTGCTGCCTCAATGAAAACCATTTTGTAAAGGTGACCAGAGATCTCTGTGTTATCAGATACTTGTCTGTTCTTTCATTGTATGACCAAACATTTCCTGGGGAGATAGTGAAAAAATACTTACTCACCCCAGATAGAAAGTACAGATACCACTTAAGTTCAACTTGGTAAACTGATATATTTTATTGGGAGCTACTTACAGGAGCAGAAATGACTCAGTGACAGGTGTAGTACCAGACCCCACCACAGCAGGATGCACCTCAACAAGGTGGAGAGTATCCTTTCCAAATTATTCAGTTGGTCTAAATTTCTTGCAGGAAACCCTGCTGGTTTCTGCTTCTTCCAGGCAGCTGATTTCATCACAGAGTCTTTTTTGTAGGGTGGCTTGTCTGAGAGTCTTCTCAGTAGCTCAACTTCACATTTCTGAGAAGGAATCTCAGCTTTTATTGCTTATTCTGGCAGGGATGAACCTAGTGAATTTGGTCAGCTTCATGCACTTCCTGAACCTAATTTGAGTTGGTTACTTTCTGACTTAAGGAGCTACCCTGAAGGATAGAATGTTACAATCTCTAGGAAACTGTTTTACAACATCTCAGCAGAATTCATCACTCTGAATCACACCTTACATTTTGGAGAACTTCCAACATGAAGCCACATTGTCTTGTGGCTTAAGGTTGGGCCTTGGCCCTTTATTTATTTATTTATTTATTTTTGGTTTTTTGAGACAGGGTTTTTCTGTGTAACTCTGACTGTCCGGGAGCTCACTCTGTAGACCAGGCCGGCCTCGAACTCAGAAATCTGCCTGCCTCTGCTTCCCAAGTGCTGGGATTAAAGGCGTGTGCCACCACTGCCCGGCTGGCCCTTTACTTTTTAATCTACTTTATTCTATTTAGTTTCCAATCACCTTGCCAGTTGACTATAAATGCTATTTTATATTATAGTCTCTTTGTTTTATAACTTTGTCCTTAACCCTTTTAGTAGATTTGGCAAATATACCAAGGGCACATTGGTGACTTCCCTACTGAAATACTTACTAAACACCTCACATGGACCAAATTAAAATTGAACCTTGAGTTTTCTCATTCATCTTCCTATTAGGCTTTATTCCATGTTCATGCATAATTTACATCCTCAAACTCAGAATTCAAGCTAGTAGTCTAGGAATAATCCTTAATGTTACATTATCTTTGTCTCCTTGAATCTAAATACTCACCAGCCAATTAGGATCTAGCTTCTCTGCATTTCTGTGGCTACCACATGCTCTTACCAAAACTGAAATTCCTATTTTCACATCTATTGCCCCTTATTTGTTTCCTTATGCAGATTTCAGAAAAATATTTGAAAGATACAAGCTGGACCATCTTATCAGCATGCACAATATTTTTATGACTTCCCACAAGGTCATCAAACTCCCACAGGGGACAGAACATCTAGAGTGACAGCTATTGGCTGTTTCTCACAGTTTTATTCATACTACTCTTGTCTTGTCTTGAAGCTTTTTGGATCCTTTTGACTTTTTGAACATACCAAGCTTATCCCCTCTTAGTGTTTGCATGTGCTTTTCTCTTCCCAGAAGGACAAATGTCCTCCGGTTTCCATTCTTCAGAGTCGGGGATCTGTTCATCCCTCAGGTCACAATTCAGAGGGCCCTTGACCAACTGCCTATCTCTTATGACTGTGTCCCTCACTTCTAGTGATTCTGCCACATTTTCCTCTATATTGCCTTTATCACAGTAATTCTGACCTGTCAGTTGCCTAGTGAATTCATTTCTTACTTAGGGTGATAAGGTTTTTTTTCCTGTTTCCTGTGTCACTCCTAAGTTAGAACAGTTAGTTGCACACAGTATGTGCTTGGGCAATATTGATTGAATGCTGAGTGAAAAAAGACTTAAGGCCAATGTCTTACTCTCTGGACTTCTGTGTCTCAGGTAGCAGGTGCTGCAGTGGGAGGTGAATTTGTGTGTTAGGAGCTTGTTTCATGTTGTAAGAACTTCTTATCATAGTGTTTGTCATTAAATACAGGGCAGAGCTAAAGTTCAAATATTATACAGTGGTTGGGTGTTATGTACCACCTCGTTCAATAATGTTTTAAAATATGAACTATTAAAAGAGAAGCCTGGGAATGGCTTAAATTAAGTGAAACTTTGATTAGAAATATGTCTCCGTGAGTATTCATTTCTGGTAGGGTGGCATGATAATTCATCACAAGCAAAACCCATCAGTTCACTTTTCTCATAGGAAGCAAAATAGCCTGTCCTCTTTTACTTGATTAAAAACTGAGTCAAGCAAAACACTAAAGGACTTTTTAATCATCACAGAAAGATTTAATTATGTTCCATCTCCTTTTAGAGTGAATACCTTTTAGCTTGATTCTGGAAAACGTCAGGTCTGTTTGAATGAAGGTTAAGATCATTTTGCAGCCACTGTGATATCTGTAAACTACCATACTGCTATATTTTTTATAAGCTATCTTTTGGTTTTAAATATAGATATTTAGAAAGGTTAAACTAATTATGGTGCTTTATGAATCTGAATCCAGGGCTTTGCCCATGCTAAGTTAGCACTCTATTAACCTAGATAGCCTAGTCCTAATAATCCTGCTTTTAAATCATTGATGAAGTTCAGTCGAAAATCAGTATTTCTAAGTGCTTACATGTAGACATATTCACGGATCGTGTTCTAACAAGATCTGCAGCATGGGTCTCTCTTCCATTCTTGGTTATCTCCATTTTCCAACTTTCCTCTTTCCACTCTGCTTACCCTGGTAAAATCACTGAAAACAGAACAGGGAGGATGTTGGATAAATGAGAGGTCTGTGGTCACTCTCAACACATGTACTGTCTAGGTTAGGGACCAGTAACAATACCTTTTGACTTTTATGGTATGGTGTTGATGTCAAGTATGACCAAGCTATCACTGATTATCCCAGCCTAGGGTTCTTTCTCATCTTTGGGGGCAAGAAGATAGATCTTGTTTAGAAATGTGCAGCTTGGCTATCCAGATGACAATATTAAAACCTTCCCCAAAAGAAGAATGTATGGATTCTACTTAGAGTCTGCCACTCTTGCCCCAGGGAGAGGCTTACATAAGCTCCATCCAACTTTTGAATCCATACGAATCGATAGCACTGTGGATCTCTGTGTTCAGGGCAATGCTCTAGGTGATAATGGTGCAATAGAAACTTCCAGTAGTTAAAAAAAAATGATACTGAAAAGAATCTACTAATGAAGTGTCTTAGGAAATATTAAGTTACAGAAAGCAGAATTTAGCTAAAAGAGGACTGCCTCTAGTGCGTCTAGAAAATAAGTAGTGTATGTAGGGAGCAGTATGGTCCAGGACCCCCAAGACCAAGTTCTCAGCTCACAGCAGATTTCTTTGCCCTAGAGGGACAGAGGGTAGCAAACCAGAGAAGGAAAACATAGATGGAGGATGAGGGAGAAAGGAAAGGTAGCAAGGGAAAGGGAAGAGGGATATTTATCCTGAAGTAGGACAAAGGACTGTCTAGAGGAGACAGACATGCCACTTAAGAAAATGATGGTTTATAATGGTAAAAGAAGAAACCCCATGTTAGGATGAGGTGTTTAAATTTAACTGAAGATGTTAATTAGGTGAGCCAAGAGGGGTATCTGATTGCTGGACTTTAACACTTTGAAGTTGGACCTTGGTAATCAGCTTCAGGAGGAGAAATTAGCTAAATACTTGGATAAACATTGATGGCTACCTTTAGGACTGTGATCTAAGGTTTAGCAATGCTGAAGGAACCAGAGAGAAGAGCATTTGCTGTCACAGCCATGCTCACCTCTATCATGCTGGTCGGAGTCCCTTCAGTGAACTGACCACACTTTGTAGAAATTGAGAAAGAAAACTCTGTACCATAATTGAAGTTCACAGTTGCTTAGAAAGTTTCTATTAGTGTTTATTCACCGAGACTGAACTCTGATTAGGCTCTATTCCATAACAAAAGAAACAACTCTGACTTAAAGCAGCCAGTAGGTGCATCTCCATATAAAAGAGCAGACATCTAGGGAGATGAAGGGGGCCAGTGTTTGTCACAGTCATCATTAAGTCCAGGTCTGTCATTAAGTCACTTGTACTGTTATCAGGGAACATATAATTCTGCAGGTGGGCAAGATGACACTGGGTGACAACTATTTGAAAAGAAAAACACAATTGTAAATAAGAAATAATTCTGAGCCAGGCAGTGGTGGCACAGTATGCACGCCTTTGAGCTCAGCACTTAGGAGGCGGAGGCAAGCGGATCTTTATAAGTTCCTACAGCCTGGTCTACAGAGTGAGTTCAAGACAGCCAGTGCTCCAGAGAGATGCCTCAAAAAACACCAATCCTCCAAAACAAACAAACAAACAAACAAAAACACACAAACAAATAACAAAACAAAAAAATCGGACAATATCTTTGCTGTGTAAATTATTTGCCTAAGTAGCCATATTTCCAGTCTCCTGTCTGTTGAAATTGTTGAAAGTATAACTTGGAGTCCAGGCCTGCAAAATACTTAAAAATTGCAGCCTATGACAAGTACATAAACATAAGGTGTACATAAGTTAGTAAAATGTGCTATTTGTGGCCTGCTCCTCTTTGGACATTAGCCAGAGCCAGACGCATGCTATTAGAGATTTTTTTTTCCATTTATCAATCTCTAAGTAAGCAGGGTGATTTCTCACTCAGAAAGCATATTAATTCTAGAGCAATATTTATTTGTCTTTATCCAACCCAATTATAGTTCCTGTTGATCCTAGTAACCTGTAGGGCACTAGATGACTTTGAGGATTCCTGACAAAATCAATACAAATTTCAAGAAAATATAGCTTTATAAAATTTTAACATGGCATCTAGAGAAAAGAAGCCATGCAAGTTCCCAGTTAAAAGCATCTATCATAGACAGCTTCAGTGATAGCTCAGTGTATTTGTCTAGTCGACCCACCTTCCAGAGAGAAACCCCCATCCCTATTCTGTCTCTAGGATTGTCCTTGCTATCTGTCCCATCCTCTACCCTGAGAGGAAATGGAAGAAGGTGATGGGTGCCTTGTTGTGACTGTAATGATGAAGGAGCAAATCTGCACATAGAATATTACTTTATTTAAAAAATATATAAAATTTCTAAAATCCCAAGCCAATTGCCTGCCAGTTTTCTTAGAGCAGAGATATCTTACTGATGGAAATCTCTTTTTTGGCTCTCAGATACTATGGACTCTATTCTTGCCTTCTAGCAACATGTCCTAGGGATCTATCTGTTCCTTGATCCCCTAAATGGCAGGCTTTTCCTTTGTGGTTTACTTTACTTCTACTCTGAGTATGAAGAAGACAATTGGAATGTCACCTGATTCCAAATGGGAGAATAAGGCTGTTCCTCCTCTTTTTCTTTCTCTTTCACATTCTTCCTCCTCCAACCTTTCCTTCTCCCCATATTTCTCCTTTTTCCTTCCCTGTTCCCTTATAAGCTCCTTTCTCCTTCTCCTTCTTTTCACTTCTTTCTTCTTCATCTTCTCCAACTTTTATCTCCCCATGTTGCCCTCTTCATCTTTTCTTTCTCTCTCTTCCTTTTCTTTTTCCTCCTCCTCTTCCTTTGGCCTTCTCAACCAGGAGATATTAGGTCTAGCCCTAAAAGGGTTTATTGTTGTTGTTACCTTTGGTATTCTTCCTGGGTCCTTTTTCTAGCTGGAAAGTAAGCAGGCGTCTCTGAGCAAGACTACTTGGAAAGGTGGAAAGAACAGCTGTCACTTAGGAGATTCAGTCTGGATAGAGACTCTTTTTCGCTAGATAAACATTAGAAAAGAGAATTGGGTCCTTACAGAAAAGGTCATGGGACAGATGTTCTCATGGAGGCTCTGTTTAATCAAAGAGAAGCTGAACCTATGCAATGCAGAAAAGGCATTCGGGAAGTCCCTCCTCTCCATTCATCATCTGTCTTTACTTCTTTTTTATTAATTAATTTATTCATTTCACATTCTAGTTTCAGCCCCACTCTTCTCATCTCTGTCCAATTCTTATATACTTGCCCCAGTCCCCCTCCCCTTCTCTTCAGAAAAGGAAGGACCCCAATGCTTACTAATCCTGGCACCTCAAAAGCACACATACTACACAGCATAGCACACAGAGAAACTCTTCCTGTTGGCAGGGTATCTGGAGCGAGTATCTAAGTCCAAATGGATGGTCTGGGTTCTTATAGGTATGAGACATGGGATAAACCCCTTTCTTCCTCCAAATTGCCTGGTTGGGGCTAACGCTAACGTGGGGAATTAAACTACTTAAAATAAGATTTGTTCCTGCTAAAGAAACCCTCAGGCAAGAGGCACGACAGTCCTTCTAAACTTCTAATGCTGCAAGTTTTCAACTTTCTTAATGCTGCAAACCTTTAATACAGTTCCTTGTATTTTGGTGATCTCCTCCCCTACCCCAACACCCTAAAATTATTTTGTTGCTACGTCATAACTGTACTATTGCTACTGTCACAAAGAGGTTGCAATCCATTTTGAGAACCACTGTTCTAAACAATTCCTTAGACTTTTTTTTTTAATTGGGCTGAATTAAGAACCTCAAAATCCACCATTTTAAATGTTTAAGGGAGAGAACATTTATCTACTTAGTGTTTTTGTCCCTGACTGCATGGCTATCAGGGAACTAAATGATTTATATGTTTCCCAAAAACCTAGTTCCCATGGTGTTTAGGGTCTACAAAGAGATTCAAGTTAACCTGGTTTTAAGGACAGCTTCTCCCTGGTGTTAAGAACTCTCTCCAATGTGGTCTCAATTTTATATATTTCTATCCATGATAAAAACATTCATTTAGCTTTTGCAGCATATCTTTGTAATATAGGACACATGTAAATAAGAAGTGTATGATAGGAGCTCCATGGCTTCTAGCAGATTCTATCACTGGACTCCATGATTTCATGCATAGCATAAATTCCTGGTACCTCAGTCTCATAGTCACTGAAGGATATAACAAAGAAAAAAACAATTCCTAGCATTCTGTGAGTATGTAGATGAGACCATCAAAAGCTAGCAACTAAAATCGTGGACTGTGAGTAACACCATCTGGCCCTGAATCCTGGTCTTCCCTTCAGTAGTGGTGTGGTCTTTACAACCCAATGCCCTTGGGTCTTTATTGAGCAAAAAGTGGGCAAAACAAGGTTAGTATTGTTAAATAAGTTTATAAATCAAAATCCTGTAAAATGTCCACTGTGTCATTAAAGTTAAATAAGTCTTAGCCACTGCTATTCTTGCTTCTCTCTGTAATGTTACCCATATTTTACAAATTAGAAAATCTACTTCCTTGCTCAGCACAGGACCTAAAGATGATAGAACAGAATTTCAACATAGATATTCTGTCTTTGGAGCAGAGACTAGTAACTACTACCATATATCCTCAATTGATGGATTACTGTAAGGCTGTATATAAATCATCAACCTACTGAAATCCAAAGCAATGTAAAGTTATTTAATATAATTTGAAACTATAGTCCTCAAGAAATACATGAAATTGTATTAACCATGTTGTAATATGTTATTATTGAAGGAACATTATATTATTTCCCATAAAAGGAATCTTTACGCTGTGCTAATAATAATTATAGTAATATGCACTTTAACGGCATTATAGAAAATTAGATGTCTCTTTCAGTTGCCCACATTTACACACAAATTTGTGTAATTCCCATTGCCACTTTCTGAGATGACAAGGTCAATATTATATTCTACATTTGAGAAGTGAGAAAGTTAAGACTCAATAAAGTTAAGAAAATCGGGGCTGGGGAAATTGTTCAGTCAGTGAAGTGCTTGTCACACAAGCATGAGGATGGGAGGTCAATCCCCAGAATTCACCTAAAGTGCTTGTAATCCCAGCATTCAGGAGAATCCAAGGTGCTTACTGTGGAGCCAGTCTAAGAAATTGATAAGCCCCAGATTCTAGCAAAAGATGTTATATCAAAAAGGGAATGGTAAAAATGGGGGAGTGGTCACTAAAGAACCCAGACAAGGTGATCTGGCCTCTACAAGTACCCCACAATCATGTGCTTACAGACACATGTACATATCTATGTACATGTGCAATAACACAATGTGAACTCCCACACATAGCTGCAAGCACATGCACATACATGTTCAGATAAGTGGTCAAATGTTCTATAACAGTAATTAAAAATGTTGTCACACATATCTAAAGCTCTAACTGTTCTCTGGTGCTTCACTGTTACATGCTACATTTTCTAGTGACATTTCTTTTTCAATAGATTGAAAAAACTAATTTTTATGATGTCATTATAAATGTATTTCTATGGTTGTTAATATCTGCACAAAGTTGTGAGATCACCTGAACCCATGTTCTCTTCTTCTCTGTAAAGATCCTGATAGCGAGCATCATGTGCAGTTACAACAAAAATGACTGGATGGAACTCTCCAAAATGGCTGAGGTAAAAATTTCTTCACTTGGTATTTATTTTATTTCACCTCTCTCACATTTTTATTAGTTTTAAGTAAAGAGCTGCCACAAAAAAATAATACAAGAGGAGTAAAATTGAATTGAAAATGTAAGTTAAAGCATTTCTATTATAATTTGTTTACCATGTGTTTTCATTTAAATGATGGAAATGTAAATTTAAAAGGAATATATTCTATAAAAGCAGTCCCTTGGATTTCACATAGTACCTAAAATCCCTTTATTCTCTGAATCCATAGACTCTGCATTTGCATATTAAGCAAACTGTATATATGATGGATGCCATGATAAAATTTAATTCTACCTTTGAGAGTCTAACTTGATCTTGCCTTGCCTTTAGGCAAACTAGTTTGACAGTAAGAGAAGGGATTCTGAATATAAAAGTCTTGAATATTTAAAATATAAAAGGTTCATTTAATACTGTTCTAGTTTGAATACCAACATGTATAAAGTGTTAGGACAGGCTGTGGCTGAATGATAACACTAGTCAGCGGGCATGCCACACTAGTCAGTGGGCATACAACACTAGACAGCAGGCATGCCACACTAGCCAGCAGGGGAACTACACTCCAGCAGCAGGCATGCCACACTAGTCAGCAGGGGCACCACACTCACCAGTGGGCATACCACAATGTAAACTACAATTTGCACAAATGCAAACAACTAACCACAAGCCTTCAGATTTGTATTTCAAACATAAAATCACATGCTTAAAAAATGCTCTTATGTTAGTCATTCGGTCAGGCAACTTAGGTGGGACAGCCCTAGCTGGGGGATCTTTAGAAGCTCTCAACCATTCTGAAGAATGAACCTAGTAAGACTTTTGACTTGACCTGACATTACAAAATACCATGATGTTCTCTATCGTAGGCAAAGATGGTTGATTGTACATTTTACTTGGATATTTTTAAAACTGTGAAGGGAAAAATTACTTCTGGGACTTAGGGTGGTGAAATTAAACATGATCTGTAATTGGCTTCGTGATCTTCTGTGCTGGGTCTGCTTTATACATGTATTTACCTAATTGACCATGAAATCTTCCACAGAGCCCGTGCTTGGCATGAGCTTTGCCAATTTTAAGCTGACTATGATAAATGGCTTTATCATGCTGCATGCCTCTCTGCTTTTTTGTGAGAATAAAATACTTTGAAAAATATTTCCTTCAATAATGGACATTAATTTTTAAGTGGGAGAGTTTGCTTTCAAAAGTCAAAGGCTGTAATTATAAGTATATTAGCAATTGTATATGCTTTTGCATTTTGTATTATTCTTTAATTTCACTCTTATTTATTATGGTTTCCTAAATACTATATAAGAAAGACTGGAGAAAAGAGTCTGCTTTCTACTAAGTCAGAAAAATCTCCATATCTCCATGGGGCAGCGATATACATATCAAAAAGAACAAGCCAGACACATTGTCAATGAAACCCACAAGATAGGCCAAGGCTAACTTAGGGCATTAGAAGAAGGCTCTTAGGCCTTTGCATCCCTGTGGGGGTAGGGCAGCAGCAACCAAAAGGATTTCATCACACTTTACATTATACACAACCAATAACATTTCAAATATAATATTTGACTTATTCTTTGATAATCTTTTTTACATTCATGAATTGTATTTTGACCATATCCACCATCCTCAACTCAACTCTGGATCTTCCCTGATCCTCCTCTTAGGTCACCCTCCCAGTGTCACATCTTCTTCTTCTTTGCCATCTCTCTCTCTCTCTCTCTCTCTCCTCTCTCTCTCTCTCTCTTTCTCTCTCTTTCTCTCTCTCCCTCTCTCCCTGACTCCCTCCCTCCCCTCTCTCTCTCTCTCTTTCTCTCTCTCTCTCTCTCTCTCTCTCTCTCTCTCTCTCTCTCTCTTTCTCTCTCTCCCTCTCTCCCTGCCTCCCTCCCTCCTTCTCTCTCTCTCTCTTCTCTCTCTCTCTCTCTCTCTCTCTCTTTTTTGATAGTTTTGGGTCTGTGAGGTAGTTCATGAGTAAAGGTGATTGCCACCAATCTTGATGACTTGAGTTCAACACCAGCAGCCCACATAGTGCAAGAACAGAACTGACTTTCTCTTAATTTATCATTTGACCTCTACACACACTGTGGTATATTCATGTATGCTCATTCCCACAAACAAAATATATATTCATGCATGCTCATATCAACATACAAAATAAATCTATTAAAAGGAAAAAGAACTACTCACTGCTTTTGTTTTTATGGACCCACTGTCTAAAACATACATACATACACACACATATATGTATATGTATGTGTATGTATATATGTATACTCAATGGAAAAATTCACATTAAAATAAATTAAAATTTTTTTCCATCCAAAGTTAGGATACTAACATGGACAATTCTTTGTGAGTTGTACCAGGAATCATACACCACACCACTGTGCTGACACTGTTGGGCTAGCAAGCAGCTAGATGTTGCCTGTGTACATTTTCATGAAGTTTCTCCTTTCAGTGGGTTGGATTTTTTAATTGGAATTGAAGAAATCTATCATCAGCCTTCTATACACCACCTCTACTAACACAAAAGACATATGTGCCACATGGAAAGAGCTGCAGTTGTAGAAGATCAGTCAGAAAGAGCGGGAAGCTCTGGGATTGACTTTGTCAAGGAGGAGAGGGAACCAAATCAACTAGGTGGTTTAGGGAATGCAAGAGGCCATATGTAAGGCACAGTTGTACACATGTCTGTGAAGGCTTTTGCAAACATGATCCTCTGAGGACCCACCCTGAGTGTTGGTGACACCTAAGAATGAATAAAAGTGGGAGAGGAGAAAGCCAACTGAGTACCACCACCAATACCACCCTTTCGCAGGTCCATGGAGAAGCAGCTTCCTGAGAACATGGAATTCATCCTGCCCCCAAATCTTCTGGGCCAAGATGGCTGCATCACCTAACCCACAAGCCTTAAAGAACATTAGTTTCCTTAAGTTCTTTCTTTTCAGGTATTTGATCACAGCATTGGGAAAATCTAACCAGTATAAGGATGACATTGCTTCTCTTTGTTTCATGGGATCCTAATATGCTATGTTACTATTTACAGAGCACACAAATAGCTTTAAAAATGAGCCTAGACACAGACATATTTCTCCATGTTCCCAGCAAAGTTGGGTCACAGCATTAGGTACATTTAAATAATATATTAAGTTGAACTAAATGTAACCATCTCAAGGACATTGTGTGCCCAGACTGCTTAATTTGTCATCCTCGTTTGCTAGATGATTTGTTTTCTCTTGTAAATAAAACAAAATCTAAACTGACCCATTTTAATTCTACCCTTAGTGAACTTAAACTTGAAATACCTTCCAATGCCTTATTCTTGTCATTTTTGCTTAAGTTGACATGCTTTTTTAAACACCATGGAAAAGAAGCAGTTTCATGAGGTTTTTTAGCATGGTGAAACTTTTGTTAAACTTGGTAGTATGTGTTCATTTATCGTAGCTTGGAGTTTGCTCATAGAAGACTGATTAATTTTCCCCATTTAGTGCAAAAGAGTATTTGTTTATAAATTACAAGCTTGAGCTATGTGTAAATTTCCTGGGCAGTCAAACAGAGGTGCACAGGAATAAACTCAGCCCCACAGATGTACTCACAGTTTAAGTATGTAATCAGATATTCGTCAAATTGAGTCATTACTGAAAGCTGCCAGTGTTAGATCTTAGGAAGATGTTGAATTCATGTGAACAGAACTGGAATCCATTTCTTTCTCAATCTCTATTAGCCTAGAAAATAGAGATTGAGACATATTTACTGAGATGAAGGCCTTATTGAAGGACACAATCTCTGAGCAGGAAAAGTGTGAAAAAGATGAGCTAGGGTAGAAGAGAAAGGGAATTTAGAATGGTGCACTAGAGACCATGCAGAGACTTCCAAGGGAAACAGAGAAGACTGCTCAGGTATGGAGGTCAGGGAAAGTGCCACAAGATCATCTTAACGGAGAAGCAATAGAGCAGTAAGGGAAGGGCTGGTCCTTCCTGCCCACAGTCTCTCTTTATAGTATCCTACAACACTATTAACTGTGTGCTCTATCACTATGGCAATCATATACCCCATGGCCTGCAGTGTGATTCTTCATACAAAACCAGAACTAGAAGAGAAGACCAGAGCTCCTTATAAGACATGGATCTTGGTCCCTTAGGGATCTTGCTTGTGTAAGCTGTGTAAGCTGTGGCTAACCCTAGGTCTCATATAGAGGAAGACTGTGAGAACTAACACAGTCAATATGCTGATAGTAACATGGAGTGGGCTTGGAGAATGTGTGTCTGGAAGGTGAGTAAAGCCATCAAATGTGAGAAAGTGTAAAGGCTGGATGTGTGTGATGTATCCATACTCTCTCAGCCATGTTTATTTGTAAAACATCATTGGCCCAGACTTTCAATAGCTTTTTAAAATTCCAAATCCTGTGTGTATATGTAAGTATATGTACATATTTAAGTGGTTTCATACATGTATATGTGCATGTGAAGGCCATAGGTGGACACAGAGAGTCCTTTTTACTTGTTCTCCATCTTCTGAGACAGAGTCTTCTACTGAACCTGAAACCCACTAGTCTGTGGTACAGATGTCCCATTTGTTATTGAGCACACCACTGACACATATCCTCTCCACTGTGACAAGTACTGAGTTTCTGAGTTAGCCAGTGTCCACTGTGCTTGCATGTACCCCACACACACACACACACACACACACACACACACTTCCCTCCTGAAATCTGAAGGCTGCATTAAACTATGGGTAGAGAAATCCAGATTGACAGAGGCAGATTTATTTGACTGAATACTAATAGATTTGTGACTAAAGCTTGTGACCTCTGGAGCCACGGGTTTCAGGCTAGGTTTGAAGTACCGGGTATGCATTTCCTCCTGTGGAACAAGCCTTAAATCTCAGGTGAAAATAGTTCCAACACATGTCTAATCTGGGGTTTAGCTACTCTTTGGGCAATGAATATATCCCTTTGCCTGTTTCCACCTTTTCTTTTCCTTTTTCATAGTCCTTATTGGGCAAGGTAGACACATTCTGGGCTAAGTAACTAAAATCCTTGTGACTAATAAGAGGCAGAATATTAGTGCAGTTGAGTTTATTTAACAGCTCATGCTAATTTAAGTACTAAGGCTTGTTTTCGTGGTCATGGCTACTCGGAAATAAAAGTTAGCTACCCCTGAAGTCCCTGTGAGCCCCGTGACAGGAATATTCAGAGGCAAAATAAATGTCTCCCAGGTCCAGGGTGTCATCCAGAACAATCTTGTCCCAATTTTTAAGGCCTGGATATTCATTTCAAGGCCCATCTCAGGTCCATTTTGGTGATCAGTACATGCAGGTATGTATTATTTGAGAAATTTAAATAACTATCCCTAGATAAGAATCTATTTCCTAGGTGTTGAAGAATTTTGTTTCAGACAGCAGTTTAGAAGCCACAAGTATGCTGAAGAGTTATGTTTTCTTAATCCAGTGTGGCAGTCCCAGCTGGGGACCAAGTGTCTTCTTTCTCTTTGTGTCGCCAAGTGTGTCTGCCAGATAACCTCACATCCGTGACTGGCAAGCTGTGTTTGTACACACTGAGATATGAATGGAAACAGAATCAATGGACGGGAAAACACCAGACTATGGAGAGAAGTTCAAGCTCTGACTCTGTCACTACCAACTCTTTGATGCACAAGAAATACTCTCAATGACTTCCTCATCGATGACACTTACTATCACCAGGGGGTGTTCTAAATGGCTTTTGATTGATGCATATTCAGCCTCCGTGTACTGGATGATAGGGAATTCCACACATATCTGTAATGTGCTCTGACCTTGTTTCCCCTCATACCTCCCATACCTCTCTCTACTTAGCTTCCTGATCCTGTTAGTCTCCTTCCCTCCTGCATAACCTTCGCCTCTACTTACAGATCACACATATACATACACAGGTGTACATAGCAATGGTAATGTTTAGGATCAACAAATGAAAGAAAAGATGTGGTATTTGGATTTTACTTAAGGAACAAATGACTTAATAATAATCTACCCATTGATTTAAATCACTGGGTAAACCACTGGCTCCACATTTAAGGTCTTAAGAGATGGGTAATTTGAATCTTTTATGTGTGGCTTATGAACTGCCCATGGGCATGATGGTATATCCTAGCTTTTCGAGTTGTTTTTAAAGCTGAAGTAAGATAAAACAAAAGGCTTAGTGAAATATCCTTGCACATGAAACATACCTAATTACCTTCAGCTATCATTATCTACCATGCTGGTTAATTGTCTGTTTGTAATGACATATGAATAATACAAATATGTGTATAAGTGCTTCCCAAAGATCTGCTACTCCAAAGTGATACCAAGTTCCTATCAATTACTAAATAAATAAGTCTTTAAAAATACCTTGAGTAACTCCGAAGAAGCACATGCACACTGTCTTATATAATTGCAATACATAATCTAGACGAGGTGCATGGTTCCATATGGCATGAATTTGCAATCAATCCCATTACTTGCAGTTTATGTCTACCCAGCTGCAGACTAGGAAGGTTAACTGACTCATCCAAAACCTCTCTGGTCCTTTACAGCCAGTAGGCTGGGTGTTGTCTATACTTACTACAAAGCCTGCAGAAAGGGAAAGCATGAATCTTCGTCATTGTTAAGTAAAATGAAGCATTTCCAAACTGGGTGATGGAAGCAGAGCAGCAGAATGTGTCCATGTTTGGAAACATGAAAAATGATTGAATAGGCCTTCACAGATGTACAGAAAAAGCAGGTGCGTAATGACTGAAGATGGGCGAGAAAATCAACTGAGAAATAACTAGAGATGAATTTGTTAAGATCATACTTAAAATTTATGAAATAGAGGAAAAACAATTAGTAGAATAGAGAAACATTGGGGAAACAACTTTTGGCTTAAAGAACAGTATGGAATGCTTAGTAAATAGTAGATTTCTTTTTAAAATAAAAGCTTTCCTATGAGCTAACACATGTGATATTATTATTGAAACCTACTCTCGCCTCTAACTATTTATAAATCATTGTTATGTACTAAAAGTAGGTAACATAGTATAAAACTTGGCAAGTTTGATGTATTTGTTCTCTATCTCTTGAGTTACTATATTAAATTTAAAAGATGGTGTGTGTGTGTTTGTGTGTGTGTGGGGGGGGGGCTGCAGTTGAGTACCCTTGTCAGTTTTGCATGCAGAAGGCAGAAGTTAGCCAGGAAGTTCCTCCTAGAATCCCCTTTCTCTGTCCCTCTCCCAATATGAGCGTGACAGCACACAAACGCCTTACCAGACATGCTGAATATAATATTACATTGTAAGCTGACTATAAGATAACTCAAGTTCTTCATGTTTGTGCAGCCAATATTGTTACCCAGTGAGCCATCTCCCAGCCCCTAAAAAGTTGAAAGATTTTTTTCCAAATAGACATTCCAAGAATTTGAAGATTCCTCAAGTATTCTGAGTTGTTCTCTTCATTTTGAAAACATCTACTGGTGTGTTAAGGGAGGAATGAGTGATTTAAATTATAAGAATTCATAGTGACTGAAGTCTGATAAGATAACCAATAGCTTGTGTTTCTTACACTAAGCTGTTTTAAAATAGGATGAAATTGGCTTTTAGTTTAAATGTTTTACATTCTACTCATTCACTCTAGGAATCTGCATCTTGCTTTGCATGCCTCTTCCCATCATCAATTATCCAGAATTAATAAGAGTTGTTTCTACAGAAGCCGAAGCTGCACAGGAAAGACTAATGTGGTCCCGAACAGATTGATGTCAACTTTATATTATCTCATTTAATAGCCAGACCTGTCATTTAACATCAATTGTTTCATATCTCTTGTCTCTGGAACAGGAATTGTAATAACACAATGATTCTGAGAGTCAGGAGCTGGGAGATGGGCCAGTGGTATAAGTACTTATTGCCAGTCCCTAGACCTGAATTTGATCTCCACAGCCCATATAGTGGAAGGAGAGAATGAACTGCTGCGTATTGTCCTCTGACTTCTAAATGAGTACACTGCCTACATACATACAAATAATCATACATACATGTCCATAGAAATTACATTTTAAATAAAAATTAAGATCACTGCATTATATAGATTAAATATAATGTATACAGGGCAACAAGTTGTGATGTTTAAGCTCTCAATCAACATTTTATTGTTGTTATTTGCATTTTAACTTGAGGACCAGACTTATTAAGAGTAGTTTCTACAGAAATAGAAGCTGTGTGGGAAGGACAAAGTGTGGTCCCCAACAGCTCGAGTGGACTTGAGCAGAAAGCTATGGTGAGATTTAAGAGATGTGGCTTTGTAATTGATGGAGAGAGCATCAGTCTCTGAATAAAGTTCTGCCTTCTGTCTCATTTTTTCTTCCTTATAGGCTTCTGGAGCAGATGCCCTGGAGTTAAATTTATCATGTCCACACGGCATGGGGGAGAGAGGAATGGGCCTGGCTTGTGGGCAGGTAAGCACCCCTAGCAGCTGCCGCTGTGGCTGTCAGGACCACATAATGGTCCCCTGTATGAATGCTTACTATACCTTAGGCGAGGAGATGTGTGGATCCGATGACTGGCTGGGAAGAGAAGATTGGCAGTGTTTAAATATTTAGTGCTTAAAAAGTGGAAAATGAGGGAAACTGGAATTACGGCAATGGTTGGGTTTTATTGAGGAAATCATATTATGTGCTTGACAGGAAGGAATATCATAACAAATAGTTTTTAAAAGCGCTGAAGCAGAGTTAGCTGATATCCAAGGCAATGTTCTTTATTCATTTCTGAGGCCGATCTAGTTTCCCTGGGGCAATATAGTGTACACAATGCATTGTTCTTAGTGATTTTGTAGTAAATGGGGCACAGCACAAATTGCGTTTTACAGTTTTTAGCATACGATCATTATTCCCTAACTGTATTTGGGGAGTTGCAAAAAAAGACTTTGATGGTATTTTTATTTACGGATACAATAAATGGAAGCTCTATGTTAAAGCAAATTCAAAAAAATCCTAATGAATAAATGCAAACTAATATGTTAATATATAGAAAATACGACATCTTTATGGAACAAGATGAGTGTGGTGTGTTTAAAGGGAGATGAAAATGCTTAATGCTTAAGAGGTAAGTGTTTTGAATCTCATTTCGCCATAAGCCCAGAGGAAATATTGTGAATTAAATACAAAACTTTGGTATTTTCCTAGAACTGTCAGTTTCCTAGAACTTTAAAGTTTACTTCTGTATCCACTCATGACTTGGTATTCTTTCTTAGGAGATACCAACTGTCCCACACTCCTGTTTTCTTCAAGTCACTGAATTGATATGAATTAAACCAGAGCCCTTTATTTGCAGAGAGGAAAGTTTTTACATGCTTAAATGAACAAGAGTTTCTATTTTCATGTTCAAATGCAGAGAGGGGTTCTTTAAGTACATTGTAAATATTTAATAGGCCTTGGGAATGGATTTGCAACTCAGGAAGAAATCATTCTTATGAACAGCAGGAGGGGAGGGGCTGGCCAGGCATCTTTCACACAGGATCCAGGCTCTTCTCACAACAGGTTACCATAAGGCCATTAAGCCTGGTAAACACATCCACCATTTAGTGCTATCAAGGCAGGGGAAAACAGCATTATTTCTGAGTCATATGATGATCTAACTGTGTCAGGGATGTGGCCTGTTTAAAGAGAAGGCTGTGCTGTGGAAATGGCTGAGTCCATAATCCACTTGTACTCAAAAAGAGTATCTGAGCGAACTCCAAAACCCACATAAAGCAACTGGCACTGCTGCGGGAACCTGTAATATCCAGTACTAGAGAGGCAGAGATGGGAGGATCCCTAAAGTGTTCTACCCAGTTATCCTAAGGGATTAGTTATTAAACTACAGTTTCAATGAGAGATGGGGTCTGAAAAAATCAGTGGCATTGTTGACCTCTGACTGCCCCATCCTTATGCATGTAAAATCCCCCCACACACAACAAGAATGCAGATGCTGAAGGATGCCAGAAGGGCAAGGGCAGCAGAACAGGGCTTGAGTTGGTCCTGAGTGGGCACACTCTTCCCTCATCCATTGAGTTTACCCCCTTTGCCTATTTCACAGGCTAGATCTCAAAACTCATATTTTAAAAAGTGAATTCCTTGTCTAATGTCCGCTTTGGAAAAGAGGAGCATACTAAGTTCTTAAGGAAGGTGCATACTGGTGGTTACATTTTGCCACAAATATAACAATGATTTGAAAATGTTGCAAATTCCCAGCTGAGTTTCTCTTCCAGAATGGACTTTGTTCCTTGCATACTTCTGAACTTCCCCAGCTAGGATTCCCTGTGGGTGTATTCTCTCCAGGGAGTTATTTAGTCACAGAAACTTTTACTCAGCCTTGAGCTAAAAGGGAATGCCAGATGCTAAAAACTTTGTAGGCAGAGATATCAATAAGATTTTCAAAGATTTGAATTTGTTGGCGAAGGAAAGGGCATGTTTCTAGTTCACTTCTTGGTGCTACTAAAACTGAAGCCGGTTCTTAGCAGCCAATCATACCAATTTTCTTTTGAATTTTATTATGTTATAAGTTAAATGATTGGGAAATAAAGTCAATTTAATAAATTTTGCATAGACCTAGGAGATATGATATTCAACTTTTTGAAGAAGGAGAATGTGACTTACTTTTATTAAAGGGTTTTCTATAACTCCCCTTTAAGAGGGGCACCGTCTGGCCTTATTTTAATTTACCTCTAGCATCTTCCCCCTTCTCTCCCGCTAGTTCCCCTGTTTCTTCCACTATCTTTCAGCTCCCTATATGCCCTCATTGGTAGGTTAGGGAATGTATACTCGTTGTGTGGTCAGGGGAGGAATGAAGAGCTGCTATAGAGGGCTTCCCTTTGCAGTGCTCAGAGCCTAGTGCGTGACTGTCTACACTGTCAGAGCATTCTGAATGCTTGCTGCATGAAAGGGAGGGCAACACTGGTCTTACGTGGGTTTTATCTAACAGAAAAGTCTATTGTATAGCACATTTTCTTTTCATAATACCTGTTGTTGCTCATTGAACTCAGCTTTCTCACAAATATTTAATAAGTGAAGATTTTTCTGAGTGTGCCCTTATGTAATTATTGTAAGTTAAATATACATAAACGTGCATAAATATACAATAAATATAAATATATACATATAAATATATTATATTATATATATATGACCAAAAATGAGGAAGTTTATAAGCAGAGAAAAATATAATCTCTGTTAAATACAGGCATCTTACTTATGTATATATACATATACATCTCAAGCCGACCTTGATATTCAACTTGTGTGTTTCCTGCCAGGCATATGAGCCTTATAATCGTCAGTTGTACTAAGGAGTTGAAGTCACTCCCCCTCCATATTCTTTCCATTAGCCATCCAGCCACTTGCCCTCTTGAGGCAGATGTATCGACCTCCAAATTGTGAGATTTAATTAGCATAATCTCTGAAATCCTGTATAGTTCTAACATTCTGTGTGTGTGGAATTTTAAGTAGAAGGCTAATCGGTGATTTTGAAAATCCGCTAAAGAAACAAATGAGTTGTCATTACATTGTGAAAGCAAAATAAAACAGCAACAACAACAACAATAAAACTTTAACGTTTCATCATTCTACATAAACTCATTATTTCATATTTAGTCTCTGACTTGTAGGATAGACACTTCAAAATCTCTCTAGAAGGATGAAATTGGGGTGCAGTAGACAACATACATGCATGATATTTATTCCTATAGATATGTACCTGTGATGAAGTATAATGTATAAACAGAGGAACAATGACCAATCATGAAGAATGACAACACCAATGGAGTATTATGAAAGTTATTTAAAGCTTCTGACATGGTTAACACTAGGTTCTCCTTAATAGCTTTAGATTGTGGTTTATTGTTGGTAACTGAAACCGCACACAGGAAAAACTACTTGGTTGTTGGCAAATATTAGGCTGAAATGAATCTTTATTATTTTGATACCATCAAGCACTGCTTATTCTTGTATATTGTATTTTATTTGATTAATGAAGAATGATGAAAACATTTAAGGTGTGAGATGGTTGTTTAGCATGTACCATGAGCTGGTCTCAATCCCCAGCACAAAAACAAAATAATAAATGTGTTGGATGGACGTTGTGATGCAAGTCTGTGATCTAGGCTACATGGGCATCTGATGTCAGAATACTGTCAACCAAGCTCACTCTGAGTACAACCACTTCCCTCTCCATGTGAATGCATAAAAAAGTCAAACTAATCTCATCAAAGCTAAGGTTGTTCACTACAGCCACAACTGCTTAGCCATCTTGTACTCAAAATGGAGAAATAAAGTCCTTGGTCATTTGCATAAGTGCCTAGGGTTCTAATTTTTTTTAAATGGTATCTGCTAAATATTGCTGTTCAAGCAACCTGAGAGCAAGGTCTTACTCTGGTTGTGTGTCCTTCAAAGATCAAAGTTGCACTGTATCTGTGAGAAAAATCTATACTGTCTCTGGCAACCTCCAAAGGAGGCTGTTCACCCCTATACATATGTTCAAATCTCAAAGCATGCCAAAGGGTATCAAAGTCCTTGCCTTAATTGGCAAGCTGGCCAGAATGCAGGAAAGGCACTGAGAACAGTTACCAGTGAGAAGGTATTCCAGTGTCAGCATCAAAGTTAGTAACTGGTAATTTAACTGCAAGACCTTATTAACTCTAACTCCTTTCATAATTCTGAATCCTCTTTATTCCCATTCCTCCATTTATAAAACCACAAGGAGGGGCTGGAGAGATAGCTCAGAGATTAAGAGCATTGACTGCTCTTCCAGAGGTCCTGAGTTCAATTCCCAGCAACCACATGGTGGCTCACAGTCATCTTTAATAGGATCTGATACCCTCTTCTGGTGTCTCTGAAAACAACTACAGTGTACCCATAAATAAAATAAATAGATTTTTAACACCACACACACAACACACACAAAAGCCTGAACTTTCAAGTTCCTTCTCCTGGGTATGAAGGAGACTCTGTCTGTGTCTTAGCTTTCAGATGTAAAGATGTCTACAAGTTATACAGTTATACATGTAAGTCTATTTCCTTAAAACTTTATACTTTTTATATCTAATTGAACTATAATCTTTATATAGAACAGTCCAATTTTTACCTTTGAAAGTTTTTCCCCTTGCTCTAAGCATCATGTGTTTAAAAACCAAGTTAGCAAAACAAACAAAAACCACTTTCTTTAAAATTCTTTTAAAATTACATTGGACTTTTCCTATTTATTATGCTGAATCTTCTTGCCAAAGTTCAGAATGGTGCTTAAGGAAGCCTGTGAGAAATCATTCGTGTTCTCCTCAGTGCTTTTGTGATTATTATCAACCCAGTATTTGAACCAATAATCCTTCCTAGTGCTTGTGTCTTTTGTAATGATACAGAGGTGAGTGTCTTTCAAAGATAGGCAATGTCAGAAACTAGAGCTCTTTTAGGCCCTTCTGATTTTACTTCTGTGGACAGAAATACCATGCAGACATGGACAGGGATAAGTTTCACTCTCACCTGGGGTTTTTCCTTATAACTTGCCTTGTATTTACATCTGCTTGATGTGCTTGCCTGTGTGTGTGAGTGGTGTCTGTGTGTGTGTGTGTATGTGTGTGTTGCAGTTTTGTGTACATATGTAGAGGCCATAGGTACAACTCGGGTATTGTTCCTCTGGTGCCATCAGTCATTTATTTATTTTGTTTGTTTATTGTTTATTTATTTATTTATTTAACTTTCGATTTATTAGGAGAAAGAGTCTGCTTTTGCCCTGAAAATCTCCATGTAGTCCCTGCTGGCTGTCCAGTGGTCTTCAAGGATTCATCTGTTCCAAAGCACTGCGATACTGGGATTACAAGAGGTGCATCATGCCCAACCCCCCTTTTTTAAATTAAATGTGAGTTCTAGAGGCAGAATTCAGGTTATTGTTAGTGTAGTAAGCACTTTGTCGATTGAGCCATCAACCCAGCCCGTATATGTCTTTTCTAACTCAGCTTCTTAATATTAGAAATCAGATTTTTTCCAGAACTTTTGCTGACTCTCTGGATTTCTGACATCACAGTCACTACATGGGCTGCTTACGTCTCAGACATGCCACCAAGCACTGAAAGAACAATTGGTTCACAAGGGTCCAAGGATGTGATGGAAAATGGAATAAAATGTCTTGCCTTCCTATTTTACAGCCATATTAAGAAAAGCGAGATGGCTTGTGTCATACCACCCAATGATGCAGACATAGTCACATGGAAATCAATGTATTTCCTTATAAAGAACTACTTTGTTGTTGTTTGTTAAGTTGATCATTTTTCCCTTCAGCTGTGATGTTTTGTGCTGTGGTTAAGCTTGGGTGGATGGAACTGAAGGGAGCCTGAAGGGTTGTTCCTTGTCAGCCGTTATGTACAGAATGGAACTGGTCACAATGAGATGGTTGATCTGTTTTCCCTCAAACTATCAGGGCCCACAGCTTTGGCTCCCTTCATGCTGGCCTCTTCTCAGGTACTTTGTCCAGTATTTCACATTGTTACTTCAGAGAATCGAATTCCATATATGAACAGGGAAAAAATGAGTAAAATACCGAGACTACCCACACTGTCTCCTTTTGTTTACGACTCTTCCGTCTGTCCGGAAGTCATACCCTTTGGTTGAAGTTATCCACATGGAAATCAGCTTTTATAGCTTGACCAAATGACATCTAATTTATGAACTGATATAATTTATCAATCAGCCAAATGTTCCCTGAAAATGAAGACAATTATGTGTGCAGAACTACAGAGGTGGGGACCAGAATTCTGTTCTTGAATCTGTGATGACATCGTCTTTGGTTCCCTGCCAATGAGCTTGCTTTCCCTCTCTAATCCTCCGAGAGGTACAGCATACTTTGGCCATTGCCCTTGTTGGTTTTCCACTCTCTGTTGCTTTCAATATCTTCATTACATGTTCTTGGCTAAAAGTGCACAAGTATTCTAGCAAAGATTTAGATGGAAAGTTCCACCATGGTATTGGAGGGAAGACTGTTAAGCTTCCCAGGCAGGTCAAGGGACGGGCAAAGCTGATGAAGTCCTTTACCAGCTGCACCATCATGCTACCCCACAGTAGCATGCATCCCTCTATTCACAGATCATCTATACAGAATTTCCAAACCAATACCTAGAGAGATGGCTTGGCAGTCAAGAGTGCTTGCTTTACAATCATGAGGACCACTGTTTGGATCCCAGCATGCATGCAACAAGCTGCACATTCCATACATGCCACTGATCCCAGCTCTAAAGGTTTATTGTTTCCTGCCAAATTGAGAAAATGCAAGCCCAAGGCCTAGGAGAGACCCCACCTTAGAGAGATAACAACCCATAATAGAGGAAGACACCCAAGGCCCTGCTCTGGCCTCTATGCTTGTATGTCTAGGTACAAGCACCTGTATATACAACCTCTCTCTCTCTCTCTCTCTCTCTCTCTCTCTCTCTCTCTCTCTCTCTCTCCACACACACACACACACACACACACACACATCACAAATGAATCTTAAAATAATTTCCAGGCTCTATTTGTGATTCATTCTCAACATTCATTTTGTCCTCAGGAAGACTTACATTGTGAAGTTTCCACGATGGTAAAAGTGAGCAAGCAAGAAAATGTTTACAAGTTGTGAATCTTAAAATGTTCAGCATCTTAAATGATTATTACTCCAGATAAAATCACCCAGAAGGATACTTTGACATTTCCCCCAGGATTTGTTCTATGTCCAAATTTAATTTGCATAAAGCTTTATGTGTATGAAATAATGAAAAATCAAGGAAAAGCAAGGCCTGGTTTCTGTTTCAGTCTGCCAATGTTTTTTTTTCCATAAGACATTAACCACGGAATATTCTTCTCACCCATGCCAGAGAGCAGATGTCTGTCACTAGGAAGAGAGTCCAAAACTGAGAGTGAAGACTGCATTGCCCCAGATGTGCTTGCCTCTCCCCTGGGAAATAAATCCTTCCTCCAGCAGCTGGGTTAACAGACCCTCTTTTTCACACAGCACATTGTCCTGGGAGCTATGACCAAAGCACTGTTTGAATAAGGTCCTCATTAAGCATCTGTGGAGGGGACAATATAAGATATTTCTTTTAATGCCAAAATCTGACAAGTCTCAATCTTTCCTAAATTTTTCATAAAGTAGACACTTGGAAACTCCAGAGGTTGAGAGATCTAAGGGACTAGAGAGCTGAATGTGAGAGCTACTGGGAAATGCAGCCCAGGGTTCACTTCCTGAGTGAGTTCATTTGCTTTTTTTTTTTTTTTTTTTTTTTTTTTTATGCTTACTTTTTCTTTTCTTTTCTTTTCTTTTTTTTAAATCAAATCGTAATTTACTTATTCACACAGGGATTATAAATACAAAAAGGCAGAATGTGGGGAAGGGAATAACACCGGAGCATAGGTGTTCAGGGGGAGTACAGATACCATTCAGAACAGGGTATCAGCTGGGTGAAGTTTCAGGGGACAGGTCACTATGACTCTGCCTATGATTCACTTGTCCTCATCTAAGTTGGTACTATCCGCCGAGGCTACCTATTTACAAGATCTATGACTACTCAGGCTGGTAAATTTCCACAAAAGCTGCCTGTTTACAATAGCTTATAGCCATCTGTTTCAGTGTTTTTCCACAGAGACCCAAGACTGTGTTAGCATGTATGTATGTCAGGTCTATTGCTGATCTCTGTCCCCGCCTTTGCAAGATTACAATCGCCACAGCCCTTCTATACTTAGAGAAGGGAGGAGATGTCAGAGGCAGCCCTGCTTATACACTGAAAGCCTAAAATCTGCCATAGGCCTAAAATCAGTTCATTTGCTTTTGACACTAGTCTGGTAACAAATGAAACAATTTCTCCTTCAGCTTTCCCCATTCCTACTTTTTCTCTGATTGTAACTCCTACAAGTGATGTGTTGGAAACTAGGTATGGCATTACGTGTGGATAATCCCTCCACTAAGGAGGCAAAGGCAGGAGCATCATGACTTTAGCTGATTTTGGTCTCCATAGTGAGCACCTGTTTCAAAAATAAAAAAATAAAAAGATTGGAGTGGAGCGTCAGAGAGAGAGACAGAACAGAGCAGAGAGAAGAGAGAGAGAGAGAGAGAGAGAGAGAGAGAGAGAGAGAGAGAAACAGATAGACAGACAAGAGTCAGAGACAGAGAACAAACGGCTTCCTGTGATGTTTACTCATGTTCTAATTGGCATGGCCACTGAGACTAGAAAGTAGGAATTTTAGTTTTGTGAGTTGACCTGTTAACTGTAGTCTGAGCTGGTGTTCAGTGAACAGAGCCCCGGGAGAGTCCCATGTAACAACTTTGGTGAACTAATACAACTTCACAAGAAACATGAGGAAGACCTGTGCACTATGATTGTCTGAAAGAATGCCTTAGGTCTGATTCGGATGGCCCACACACAGTGGTTTTACTCTGTTCTCTTTTGTTTTCCGTGTGGTATGAGAATTTTGAAGGGCTTTCAGATCAATGATCCTCTTGTTTATGAGAAATCAAAATGAAATATTTGCTTTGTGCTATATTATGTTGCTTAACTTGTTATTTGATTTTAATTCTCTGCTATTTGCACAGATGGGTGTGCCCTGTAAGTAGATAACTCCAGGAGATCTTGAAGAAGCATTTATGTAGCTGGCAATAATTTGCCTAAAGCTACCAGTCTATGAGGTTTTTAATTGCAGTTATTAATGTTTGTTAATGATATACAAATGAATGCTTCCTTTAAAAATTACAAACTTTTAGTCAAAAGTGATACCATGTAAATATAAAGTATCAGTTCAAAGACTATGATATCAGTTCAAAGACTATGAGTATTGTTTATTTTTATGGCCATTGTGTGGTATTAAGAAGCATTATATTTAGTAATTGGTACATTTATTGATGAATCACTGTAGAGTGAATTACATGTATGTTTTAAATATTATAAGTTTTTAAATATGTATTTGTTATATTCCAGAAAGGAATAGTAAGGATTTTATATGTTACTCTTAAGTGGTAGGTGTTAATATCACCGTGAATTAGGGAATCTGAGCCAGGCTCTTTCTCTACTTTCTTATCATAGCATCTGACCAAATTATAAATGTTAATTAAAAAACACCATTGGCCTAAAGTATAGACACAGGAGGTGGGGGAAGGGGTGTGATCTTAGCCTAGGATTCCATGAAGACATGTAGTTCCAGAGTGTCACACCAGACTGATCTATAAGAAGACAGGTTGGGGACAATGCACAAAACTAGATCATTAGGTTATGATGATTAACAGCAAAAAAAGAATAGTCATGAATTCCAATTATTTTAGACTAGTAGAGGAGCTGGAAGACAGGCTTGCTTTAGCTATATAAGAAGGCTCCAGGCTACATGAGACCTCTCTGGAAATAAACAAAAAGTAAAGATAATAAAAATTTAAAAATATGAAACCTATTACATTTTGTATTTCATAAAGATGATGAAAACAGGGCAGAGTGAAATCCAGTCTTTCCAGCAGATAATAAATCAAGAAGTACATTTTGTAAAGAATGGCTTACAGTAAACAAGGCCCTTGTGGTACACATTCTCAAGGTAAACTAATACAGAGCTTCTGTGTTGAAGACAACGTGAGTTTATTCAGCTAGCTTCTGTGTGTGTTGGGCATCATGGTAGGTATTTCTGTTCCTGCAATCACAATTCCTCCTCAGTTAACCTTGGGAGAGAAACAGAATGTTCTGCCTTAAGAGAAGACTGAAGCTACAGAGGCTTGCTTCCCACTGAATCTACAAAAAAACTGATTTTGACATGTGGTAGGTGTTTATCAATAGTATTTGATCAGACTGATGAGGGAATACTGACTGAGCCAGTAAAAGGATAACTAACTGAGTCAGACAAGATGTAGACATTTTCATGCCTTTATCAGTGAGAGGATACTGTGTGAGGCCGTCTACTAGTGTGGCTGATTTTAGAACTATTTGGCTCTATTGCTTTGTTCTAAAGAGGGAACTCAGCATTTCTAATTATTTTCTTGCCTATGACTTTAGTACCTTGTTGTTTTTGTTTTTATTCTATTGGCTGTTTCCTCCCTCAAGCAGTTCTCATGTGATTTCTTCAGTGTTTCTGGAACCCTTCTGAAATGTGTTAATCCAGAAGACCCATTCCCTGACAGGAGAGGATCTCCTTCTCATAGAGTACATCCTTTTGTTTCTCAAGAGTGGATATATCTATATGCATATGTATCTGACATATATAGAGATAAAGATAATAAGATAGAGAGAGATACACACACTCACACGTACACACATAATTTGGAGAAGAGACATCAAAATGTAAAACTGTAATTTCCTTTCCATATTATATCCTACAAGGTCTTCACCCTGTCCTAAAAGAGAAAGAAAATGGACTGCAATGCTTGGCCTCTAGGGGGCAAATAACATGTAGAGTTTTCAGATGTGCTCCCACTGGTGGCAAAGTAGCAGGGCTATTCTGGTTTACTGATGTCACAGTGGCTTTCACTTACCAAAGTCTTACTGATGGCTAAGTTTTGACCCAAGAACTACTACATTTGCTCGTTCTAGCAACTTTGTGATTAAGTTAAACTATAATCTTTTACACATAGGAAACTCTAGAGACAAAGAGAAGGTATAATATGGCAGGGTCGCATGAAGCCCAGATCCTGAATTATCTGGGCTCATTGCCTGAGCTCCTGACCCTCTTTAGGAATAAATGTCAGAGAAGTGATTGCTGGCTTCATCAACTATACCTTGGGTTTCATCCCATGGGAGCTGGGCATCCTATCCTTTGACACAGCACATCTCACTTGAATCCCAGTCTCAACGTCAAGGTTAGACTGGCTTTCCAAAGAGCTCCAGAGATCTTCTGTCTCTGCTTCCCCAGGGCTGGGATTACAATCATTATAGTGCAGCTTTTGATGTGGTAGGTGAGAGTTGAACTCTAGTCCTCAAGTGCTCATGCTTACATGACAGGGATTTCACAGACACCCATCTTCCCAGTCTTGCTGCATACATGTTCTACATGTATTCACCATCCAGAATAGTGCTACTGTGCTTAAGGACATTATGAAAGTTCATTAACTGGGCTTGGAATGTAGCTGCTGGGCAGGGTGCTTGTCTAGCATGGATGTAGCTACAAGCTTAGCCCCCAATAGTGCAAAATAAAATAAAATATTTTCTATCTGCTTCTATTGATTGCAAAAGCCAGTTTCCTGGATGTTATTTTTAAGAACAAAACCAAAACACCACCACCAACAACAGCAAAAACCACTACTTCAAAACTAACCATAAGAAATAGAGGCTTGCAGTTCATTTCCAGATTGCCACCAAATTCTCAAGAAGTGGATACAGGCCTCGGTGCAAACTTTCTCCATTCTCTGAATGCTTGAATGGCTATAAATAATCTAATGATCAAAGATATTATTGGGTTTTTAAAATGTAAGAATATGGGAGTTCTGAAACAAAACAAAACAAACAACAACCAAAACCAAAACAAATGAACAAACAGAAAAACTCTAATTTTAAATATTTTCTCCACCCAAATTCAAGGAGGACTTTTGAGCCAGTGAGACTGAACAGCTGACAAAGTTAAATCCCAGATTCCCAGGGAGGAAACAAAGAATTGACTCCTGAAAGTTTCCTCCTGACTACCACATGCCACCTGCTCTTCACAAAATACACAATCATACTGATGCAACCTACTTACTACACATGGGAATACACATGCGTGCATGTCTACACACATATACTAATAATAAATGAAAATGACGATTATGAAAAGATAATATCAAACGTTTAAGATATATCTAGGCTTGAAAAAATGAAGCCTATTTTTTTCTAGCCCTGAGTGTGACTGACCAAGTTCTGATTTTAGTTTTTTTTAAAAAAATCTATTATCTTACTCTTGACTTCAGAAGCCACCCCTCCCGTAGAGGAGGATCGAGGAGGATTTGGACCCTAGCAAGCTGCATCAGGCAGGCAGAGGTTGATTCTTTAGAACCTGGAAACCTGGGCCACAAAAGCCCATGGAGGTTGCCTGAGAGTGAAGCCCCCCTTTTGTCCACAGTGGGAAGCTTTGTATCTGTAGAGTCCTGCCCAGCTCTTTCTGCCCTGCCTGCCAGTCCCCAGCCTACCCGTCTACAAAGGGTGGATCATTAAGCCATCCAGGCAGTGGGGAGTATTTTCAGAGAGTTGTTGCCCTTTCCAGCAGCCTGGCAGCGAGTGACCATAATAAATTATGCACAGCTCTGTGAGATTGTGACACCAGGCGCTGGAGGAGCAGCAGGGGTGGCTGAAAATCCATTATTAGAAATTTTTGTTTCTTTTTCTTACTAGATTCCATGCTGCTCCGCTTCTGTCATCTCTCTCCTTCTCTCCCCCCATCCATTGTTTTGAGGGGTTTGTGTCTGACAGTTCTTTTCTAAGGCCGCTTTTGTCCCTTTTTGTTACCTTGTTTCTGCCTTCTCCCGCACCCCCTCCCTTCTTGATCTTGTGTGTTCCAGCCTCCTTTTCCTTCTCTGTCAGGCGTTTGCCTTACTTTCCTTTCTCTCTCCCCGCCGTATTGTCTCACATAATACAGACAAACAAGTTCTCTTTTTGTCTGCATTCTTCTGCACGGTGTTATGGAGTTGTCGTTTTCCCTTCAGGATAGGCACGCTCACTGTATGAGCTATTCATTTGAGTCCGGAGAATTCCAAACACATGTCCGGAGGAGTGCCAGGGCTGGTGACAACAGAAAACAATCAAACCAACCAGGAAAGTCGTTCATTGAAAACAGCATAGACCTATTTGTGCCCCACAGATCTGCTCCTACAGCGTCTGTGGGCTTATACTACTGCTTTCAGAACATTCAAAATCATCAACTTTTCTCTGAGAATAAGACCGATCCAAAGAGCCTGTGTTCTCACAGATCCAATCCCCTATTCTCCTACCCTTCTCCTTCAGTCCATGACTAGCATCTGAAAAGACAGGTCCAATGGAGTAGCTACTGACTCGGCTATTCCCTGTTTGAAGATTAAGCAACTATCACAACCCACTCCGAGGTGCTGGGGAATCCTAGCCTGGGCAGTCTCTCAGTTAACTAAGTGCCTTTTACGTTCTTTGCTTTATTATTTCTGCCCTTTCCCGGTCCTTTCATTCATCTGGAAACTCATCACAGGGTAGGTAGGTAATCTGCATCCTGCCTCCTCCATGGTCTCTCTTTGGACCACAGTCCTACATTATAGTTAATGTTATAAGACGAACTTTGCACTCTTCTCTTTGAAGTCAGTGTTAGCTTGGGAAGCTTTAAAACTCCTTGACAGTGAAACACCCAAAAGCTATGTCAGATTTCCCAGCCCCATTTCTGTATTGCTATCAACATATATTCATAAACACAACCAGCAACTTCTGATGTGATGTGACCAGAAGAACTTAGCACTGCCTTTAAGCATCTAAATTTAATTGACTGAATTTAATTAACATTTTTATTTAATCTTTTATTTATTTATTTATATATTTATTCATTCGTTTTTTACACTCCAGATTTTATTCCACCCCCCACCGTCCACCCTCCGATTGTTCCCCATCCCATACCTCATCCCCACCCCAGTTTCCACAAGATGTCCCCCCACCCTATTCCCACCCAACCAGACCTCTAAACTCCCTGGGACCTCCAGTCTCTTGACGGTTAGGTGCATCTTCTCTGACTGAACCCAAACCCGGCAGTCTCTGCTGTATATGTGCTGGGGGCCTCATATCAGCTGGTGTATGCTGAATTAGCATATTTACTAAATGTTAGAAAGTTTCATCGAAATATAAATTGAACTCTTTCTTTTACAATTGTTTCATTGATTGATGGATGGATGGATGGATTTTACTTACTCAACTCTTCCATTAGCGAATGTGGTCTCTCCTAATCACTTTTCATGTGAATCAATTTGATCTTCTGTTTCTCTATGATTTTTCTCCCTACCTGTTTTCTAATATATTTAAAATTCACTATTTTTCCTAATTATTGCTCTTCTTTTTGTTACCGTTATAATTACTACTTCGCATTAATTGCACCAATACATGAGTCTCACTGTAACATCTTCATACATGTACATACCAGTTTTAGGTCATAACTGCCTTCTGTGCTACAGCTGGAGATAGAGTAGCCAAGACCTGTGAACTTGCGGGCACACCGAGGCTTACACAGAGCCTACAGAAGGCAGAAGGGACTGTGGGATTCCTTGGATATGGAGATATTGGCATCTGTAAGCTACATGGTGTGGGTGCTGGTATTTGAGTTCTTGTTCTCTGATAGAGTGAATGATCAATCACTAAGTCACTTCTCCAGCCTCCCTTCTCTTCTTTTTCTATTTTTCAGGGGAAGGGGAAGTGAAGACCAGGGATAGAGTCCAACACTTTCAGAATGCTAAGTCAGCATCCTATCGTTGAGCTATATCTCCAACCCTCCTTTACTTTTGGAGACAGGATCTCTACAAATCACCTTGCTTAGCTTGAACTTCCTCTGAAGCCCAGACAGGACTTGAACTTCTGATCCTCCTTGGTCTGCCTCCCAAGTTGTGGGATTACATGCCTATGCCACCAGGCCTGACTAACTTTCTTAGCTTCTTTCATGAGCACGCTATCATTGTACTCTCTAGACTTGTTATTTTGACAACTCTCCTAAATGCCTCTAAATTTCTATGTAATATTCCCTTCATTCATCAAAGTGTTTGTTTGTTTACATTTGGGGTTGTTTTGTTTTTGCTTTGCTTTGCTTTGCATTGCTTGACATTTCAAATCTTGAGACTTGACTTTTTCCAATTATCCAAGTTTGGATACAGACAAACATGAGTTTCTTTAATAGCATTTTTGCACTTGCCTTGAGAACAACATACCTTATTTCAGTTTTGCCAATTACCACTCAAAGTAAACTCTCAAATGTGGGATCTAGAGCATTTTCATCATGGGCTCAGTTTCCAGATGCAGTAAAATGCTCATCTCCTCTCATGGATAGCACACTTCCAGCTCCTAATAGCACTACTCGGAGAAGAAGGAGAGGGCAAAACCAATGTCAAGATCTATGAAGATATCCGTAAAAAGTGAAGGACACAGTAATTGAAAGTAATAAGCCAATGTGATAGCTAGGGCATTGACATTCTTAAGTATGCTTCAGGAAACATGCAGATGGTAGCACAGTAGAGTGTGAGTTCATGAGATCTCCTAAAAGAGAAAGCTCGTTCCACTGTAAGGTTAGCCCTACGGTGCTCCACTTATGCACTTGCAGATTATTTCTATTTTACACATCCCTTTTGACATTGGACACTAATCATTTTGGGTATGCAATGAGTGTGTCTGTGCATCTGTGTGGGAGGGGGGAGGGAAGAGACCAGCTCACTTGTGCAGGCATATGTGGAGGCCAAATATTGACTTCAAGAATCCTTGATTGCTATTCTCCTTACTCTTGAATAATATTTTGTAGTGTTTTGAGAATTTTATTTTGATTATAGTCACCAGCTTTCCCCACCCCTGCCAGGTCTACCCTCACCTCCTCAGGTCTACCCTCACCTCCTCAGGTCTACCCTCACCTCCTTAGGTCTACCTTCACCTCCTTACCTGCCCAAACAGCAACAGTCTTCTTTTCTTTTCTATTATCCTCCTCCTCCTCCTCCTTCTTCTTCTTCTTCTTCTTCTTCTTCTTCTTCTTCTTCTTCTTCTTCTTCTTCTTTTTCTTTCTCTCTGTTTCTCTGTCTCTGTGTCTCTCTCCCTCCTTCCCTCACTCCCCTCCTCTCTCTCTCTCTCTCTCTCTCTCTCTCTCTCTCTCTCTCTCTCTCTTTCTCCCTTTCCTTAATGCATTGAATCCCACTGATGTTTCTCAAATCATCTTATGTATCTATTGTGACCTGGAGTGTGGTCAGTCAGTACCAGGAACAACACCCTTAAATAAAACAGTATTCCTCTCCCACTGGGTATCAAATGCTAGCAGCTCTTCATCTAGATCCATCTTCTTTATTGAGAACAGATTCCTTACTGAATTCCTCACTATCTCAGCTAGAGTGACTGGCCAGCAAGCCTCCAGGACCTACCTGTCTCTGTGTACCCCAGTACAAGGGATACAGATGCATACTTTTTAATGTGAGTTCTGCGGATTGAACTCAGGTCCTCAGATCCGTGCAGAAAGACTTTGCCCATTTTGCCATCTTTTAAGGTCCTGTGCATAGATTCTTAAGATGCACATTTTGAGACTATTTTGTATCTTCCTTGCATTTCGGTGAGCCATCAGAGAAGATAGACCTATGTGAGGTACACTCTCAGGCACAATGACTAGCTTTCGCGTCAGTGTATACAACCACCCTGTACAACCACATCACATATCCCTCTTTCTTTTCATTTTGTGACCTAAAGCCTCAGTAATAGAAATTATTACAGCTGTATCTTTCCTTACATATTCCAATTTTCTTTTGTTTTTAAATATTGGAATTTATTATTATTGTGCATATGCTTGATGTGTGTACATGCTCGTGCTGTGTCATGTGTGTGGAGTCAGAGGACAGTTTTTGGAATTGGGTCTCTCCTTTTCCCTTTAAGTGAATCCTGGGGATTAGAGAGCCACTGTCATTACCTGCTGAGCCATCTTGCTGTTCTCTTGTCATTTTTAACACCATACCTGCATCTTTAAATCCAACCTCTCAGATAATAATTAACTAATTTATCGGTTCATTTATCTCATTGGTACCTGCAGCCTGTACTTGTATTTCACCTGGAATTTGTCAAAGAGTAAAACTGACTACAAAAGCTGTCCAGTGTTATATGTGCAAGAGTAGATATTAAAATATTCAAAGCAATATGCATTGATGTGTCATTTGTGTGTAAAAAGGAATACAAATAATTGTGGATATACAGATTGTGTTTAAGAATTCAGTTGTATTGCACATTAACTTTCATGTTAGGAAACAATTCAAGTACATATTCTATACTAAAATCATGGTTTGAGAATTCTTTCCTTCATTCTTATTACATGCATCCCAGTTTGTATTATAATAAACTTTTTATTCAGTTTAAAGGGGAATTTAATTTCCTCCATGACTCCCTATCCTTTTCTTTATTCCCTTACTCATCCATTCTTAACTCTGTCCTTCTTAGCCTCCTAGGAAAGAGCTCTGCAGCTTGACAGTGGGTTTTGTTCCTAGTTGAATTATTGAATCAGTTTTCTCTAGATTAACTTATTTTTATTTACTTCATTGTACATTTCGTCTCACTAGCTGACATATTATTTTTTTGTCCTCAGCCTTATTTTATTATTTTTTAGTTTTAAGCTTTATTTAGTTATTATATATTCAACATTCTCTCTACATGTATGTCTGCATGCCAGAAAATGGCACCAGATCTCATTCATTATAGGTGGTTATGTGCAACCATGTGGTTGCTGGGAATTGAACTCAGGACCTCTGGAAGATCAGCCAGTGCTCTTAACCTCTGAGCCATCTCTCCAACCCTGTATCATTTTTCTTTAAGAGCTAGCCTTATGTTTTGGATTCTGGTAGAACTGTCATGGCATCTTTTCAAGTAAGAATATGCTAGATTGGCTTTCATTGTTGATGAAATATCCTTGATTTTTTTTCAGGGTTTACTACATGCTGGGAAATGTACTAACCTTTTAGATATATCCTAATACTCAAATAGGAAATGATCATCTATAGTAGTGACAATATTACAAAGACACTGATGCAAAAACATAAAAACAAAAACAAAAACCAAAACAACAACAACAAAAAAAACAAACATAATGTGGCAGGAAATGTCAAACTGCAGTGACCCTGGCTGCCAGCTATCATGTTTACCTGGCTTGCCTACTAATCACAGGTCCTCTGAAAACTGACATAAGATTATGTTATTTTCTTATATCTATATGCACATGAGTGTGCAAAGAATGTGTCCATGTCCATGTATGCAGAGGCCAGGGAATGATTGTGGTTATCTTTCTTTATGGCTGGTTACCAAGCATCTGAAGTTAGGGTCTGTCACTCAACTGGAAGCTTGCCACTGGGGATCTACTTGTCTTTTCCCCGCATTGTGCAGGTTATAGGCACACACTCCATGCCCAGCTTTTTGTGGGTACTGGAGATTCTAACTCAGATCCTCAAGCTTGTATAACAAGCAATTGTATCCACTAATCCATCTTCTCAACTCCATTTGCTCACAATTTTGATATGAAACAGATCGCTTCACTTTATTTTCCTTACTATTTTTGGCAGATACAGAGTCAAATCCATGTAGGTAGAGGCATGTTAATGTTTATAATGCCCTGGTTTCTGTCTGTCCACCAACTTACTGAGGCAATTTTTGCCTCGCCTTTTCCCTGGAGTCCCCGGGCTTCTAGGCAGGTGCTGAGTTGTGGTTTACAGCAGTAGTACCATAGCCACCGCCACCGCCACTGCCATCGCCACCGCTACCGCCACCGCCACCACCATCAGCAGAACATCTCCTTTTTATTAATATTAGTTTTTTTGAGTTAGAGCCTATCTAAATTCTGCAAACTGACCTTGGGTTTTTTTTCTTCCTGCTTCTATATCCCCAGTATCTGGGGTTACAGGTATGTATCATGACAAGTGGCTAGAGTAAAGAATATCCAGGGGCCAGGTCTCTGGAGCATTGGTTTTCATGTCCTTCCTGTTTCATGATAACACTAAGACTTTTCCAGATTAAATGCCAAAGTGATTATGGATGAGCCTTCCATGTGCTTCTGCCAACTAACGCTCACGCTGGCCCTGTTGTGCTCCTGGATACTGGATACTGGATACTGGAGGAAGGAAGACAAGACATCCTAGTTATATAGTTCTTTTGCTGTAACACAAAACCATAACAAAAGCAGCTTATTAAAAAAAAAAAAAAAACACTTAATTTGGAGCTCACAGTTCTAGAGGTTAGCAGACTCCATGACTATCATGTTGGAAAGTATGCAGTAGGCAAGCAGGTATGGAACATGAGAGTTTACATGTTAAGACAACTACATGGACTGGTAATGGCATGGGCTTTTAAATCTCAATGATTACTCCCAATGACAAATCTCCCCAGGACCACACCTCCTAATCCTTCTCAAACCAACTGTGGAACAAACAATGAAATATATGAGCCTCTGTGGTCCGTGCACATTCAAACCACCTTCTGTGCATAGAGGCCATAGGTCCCTTACAAGTGACCTTTTCTGCAAGCACTTTATTTTCTTACACATTTGTATTTTCCTCATCTGTTGGAATTAAGCACATGCGTGCACGAGCACACACACACACACACACACACACACACACGGGGATGACTTAGCCAAGTAGGTAGTTATTTCATTTGTAGACTCTAACAAACTCAGAATTTTTAATAAATATAACTAAAGAGCTTATGTCTTTATTTCGAATTACAATCCAACAGCATTTAATCCCTTGTTATTGTTTTGTCAGACTTTTAATTGAATTATTCAAAATGTGAAACAAAAGGCAACAGTTGTAGATAGCACAATGCTATGAACAGAATTACCAGAGTCCCGGGAATTATTAAAGAGGACATTATGTTTGTTAATCAGGTATTTAATTTTGCCTCTGTTTGTTGATAGAAAACATCCTCTTGGAAAGGATTTTCTGAAAAACCTTAATTGTTACAATGCCTTCTTAACATCCATGAATATATTGTATAAGCCAGAGCGGTTTGTAACCTAATTAGTCAAAAAGATGAGTAATTTCCATTTTAACTGTAGCATGGCTGACCAGCATTCCAGTCAAATGGCACTTTAGTGTCCACAACCTTGCTCTTCCACACAGCTAGGAAAGTCAGCATTACTGGACGATTTGAAGTTATTCCAGACTGAGAGGAAGAGGGGGAAGCAGGAGAGGAAATAGGATGAGAAAGGGAGAGAAACAGAAGCAGGAATGAAGGCCAAGGACAGAAGGGAGGGCATTTAAAATGCCCTTCTTATTTTATGAAGCCAACGTAATGGTGATGTTGACAAGAACAATTAAAACCCAATTGCAGTCATGATCACAGATGCAAAATATCAAACACAGCATTAACAAGACAAGCAGCACCGCACAGAAGGAAGGTAGGTGTGACATAGTCGCATGAGACATACTGCTATTAAACAAGGTTGGGTTGGCTTTTCAAAATCAATTCATGTAAGTTATCCCATTAACAGGTTAAAGGGAAATATCATATAATCATCTCAACAGATAAAAGTGTTTTTTTTTTTTTTTAATTCACCTTCACTTCGTAATTTAAAAAGCCACTGGAATGGCTCTGAGGGTAAAGGCACTTGCCTATAAGCTTTACTACCTGAATTCCATACATCTCAGGAATCTATATTGTAGACCAAAAGAACCAATTCTTGCAAGGATAGGAATCAGATTCCTCTCTCGTGTGGTGGCATGCATAAAAATTAAAACAATACTGTGAGGAAAATGTCAGTTGGAAGGAACTTTCTTAAATGAACAGACATTTGCAACATGTCTCTACTGCACATCAAGCTACATCTGAAGGGAATGAAGTTTAGGAAGTCCTTCGTTCAGATCATAAACGTGTTCAGTATCTGCTACAAGCTCATCCATTCTACTTTGTGATAGGCATAGTGGAGTGAAACTAAAGCTGTCAAGAAAACATACATATTTAAAAAATGTAGTCTCAAAAAATAATATTCAAATGTCTACAGATTAAAAGCAAGGTAAAATATACTGAATTATGTGTCTACAGTGGAGATTGTTGAACTATTAAGCAAACGGTTGGAGAACCCACCTGTATACAAAGACTGACTTCAAGTATTTGGCATAATTTTGAGAGGCATTAATAAAAATCTTTAGAAAGCAATATTGAAAATGTCTTACTGGCTCTACAACAATCCATTTTAAAAGGCTACAGAAGAGGAGGAGGAGGAGGAGGAGGAGGAGGGAGAGAGAGAGAGAGAGAGAGAGAGGAGAGAGAGAGAGAGAGAGAGAGAAGAAAACCCACAAATTATAATATAAACTTTGATAAACTCTTAATCAATAGATGCCATGAGCAGGGGCTAGCAATATTGCTTGGTAGTTAAAGTCACCTCTCTGATTTTCAATGTACTCTATGGCACCCGCACACTCCCCACACACTCAAAATTTTTTAAAAATTCAAACAATACCATGAGGAAAAGCAACATAATAAAAATTATTTTTCTACAAAATCCTGCAGTAGAATATTATTACAATACATGCCTCTCTTCAAGTTAAATAAAAAAAAAATTTGTCTTGAAAATGACCATAAGGATTAAACTGTCCATTCAGAAAAGAGAGTAGCAATATTAAAATGAGTATGAATCAAATGCCAATTTATAATAGAAAAATTAAGAAAACTTATAAACAGTAAACATTATATGAGAATTAAAATGATAACCAGCAAAACCATAACTAAATCTTTAGGGTATGATACTTAGATGAAAAGTAGTTTGCAAAATAAGCAATAGCCATGTATGTGTACTGTATATTATATACTGTGTATGTTTATTATAGAAGAATTGGATCAAGCTAGGTATTCACCCTGGACAGAAACATATAACAAAGCTTTTAAAATGGCAAATGAATGATATTCAAATTTACAAATTATGCTTTTTGATGTCACCAATATTAGTTCCTATTCACTTCACTTTAAAAAAAATGTTGCAACATCGTGTTTGGTGATTAATCTTCAGGGGGGAAATGACTCACAGAATACAGAGCCTAAGAGCACTTGAGGTCTCTTGCTTCTATTCTGCTTCCTAAGGAGCTTCCGTAGTGACTGGAAACAAGCATTCCAGAACTGCACTGATACAGTCACTCCCCAGTTCATAGGTTCTTACAGAGAGAGGAAGGGAGGGCAATTAAAATATTCTTTCTAGCATAACACAAGTGACTTACCTCTCACTTCTCTTCCATACAAGGAAGTGACTGTAGAATTCACCTGTATTGGAGATTTGGGCAGATGACTGGTACTTGGAAAATAGGAACGTGTTTGTACACACACCTGCAACAAACCCCCCTCCTAAGCTGCCAGCTGTCTCCCTTTAGTGGGTGTGTCCCACACTCTCAGCTATCATTGGTGTAGGATGCTAGTTCTAATTTGTTGAAGCAACTCCCCTTATGTTAGGGTTTTGAAATTTTGCTTCTTCTCAGGAGCAGTGTTTTTCTGTTTGTTTTGTTTGAATGGAGATTGAAAAACATATTTGTGGATAAGTTTATAAGTGGAGAAACATTTTGAGGCTGTGTGAAGAGAAAAGGTATCAAACACTGGTGGACACAGGATTCTGGGTGGCTACTGATTTGGAAACAGGCTGTATGCCCAAAGTATTTTCCTTTAGAGCATAGAGCTATGAGCATCCTTCATCTTCATTTTACGCATATGAGTTTTCAAGATGAGTTCGCATGATTCATGTAAAACTGGGGGAGGGGGGCTTTCAGAAAAAATATTTTTAGCCAATTAGTAAGAACCGCATGCAACCTAGCTTAAAGTAAAGGATAGACAATTCAAAGAAGCAGAATTACAAATAGCCAGTAAACATGAAAAGGTATTCACCCCAGCTGGTCAGCATGGAAATGCAAATTAAGCCAACACATATTTGAAATCTTTCAGCAACTGGATTGGCAAAGAATGATGGCTGGGTGCTGTGGAGGGTGGGAAGCAGCGGGCACTTTCATGTTTTATCAAAGAGAAAGGAAAACAACAGTGGCAGCCTTTGGGAGCATATTTGGCAGCATCTAAGTAAATATGAGCGTGAAAAATTCTCAGCTCAATAATTTATTTCTAGGAATCTGTCCTGTCGAAATTAAAGGAAGCACACAAGCATATTTGAGGTCAGGCAGCACAGAACTTTTTGTAATAACTCAGAAAACTGAAAATCACCCTAGAAATTGTTTAAGGGCTGTCTGAGTAAATTATGGGCTGCCCATCAAATAGGGCACTTCCAGGTTTAAGAAAAGGGGGGCGGGCATGGAATAAAAATGTTCTTTACAGGGGACAAAGTTTCATATCTATCAATATAAAATATAGACTCAGGTATTCAACAACAATAACAGCGAACAATATATATATATTATTTTATTTTATATATATATATATATATATATATATATATATATATATATATATATAATTTATCCTTTATCTACATAAACATATATAGGGCAGTAGAAAGTATTGGCATCAAAATTTAGGATCTTTGGGATTATGAACAAAGAAATTTTATCTCCTAAAATATTTCTTTAGTGTTTATTTTTGTGTATATATCTCTGCCTGCATGAGTTTATGTGCATCAAGTGTGTGGAGGTGTCTGCAGAAGCCAGAAGAAGGTGTCATATCCCCTGGAATTGGACTTACAGGTGTTTGTGAGCCACCTGATGTAGGTGCTGGGGACAGAACCTAGGTCTTCTGCAAGAGTATGTGAATTAGACCACTGTACCATCTCTCTTTTCCTGGAAATTTTATTCTTTACATAGTTTCTCTACATATGAACTATTCTAAATTATTGGGTATTTTACTTAATTTTTTTAAAAAATTTTAACTTTTAGCTCAGACTAACTGTGTAGCTTAGGGTGGTCTAGAACTTGCTATGTAACCATTTCTGGCCTCAAATTCATGATCCTCTTGTCATTACATTTGGAGTACCTAGAAGCAGGCATGCCCATACTAGTAGCTTGTATGTTCTACATTATAACTAATGTAGGGCTTCTATTATATCTAGGTAGCATAGCATTTGCCTATCCTGTTAGGATAGATAGAGCATACTCTCTGTTCAAACCCTAGTAATGCAGGGCACACACAGGTAGTTAATCTTGGTTAGACAGGTTGAAAATAATTGCTAGATTGTTTTAATACAAAGATGTAATTCTAATAATTTCAGTACCACTATTGTTACTTTAAGAGTCAAGAAGGATTACTACAGTTAACTCTGCCCTAGAGATTGCCCTGTCTTCTAAAGGTGTGAATCATGTTTATTTGGAAAATTTCCTTAAAATTCCTCCTGATGGGAAAAGGCCAGATTTTGCTAAGAGTCTTGTTCCTTTTAAAAATAATGGTTAGGTCATATGTTATATCAAATTCATAATGTAGGATTCTCTTATATGACATTTTAAAATATGAAGCTGTGTTTGGTGGTTTCTATAATGCTTATACTTTAGAGCCTGAGGCTGGAGAATTGCTGTGAGTTTCAGGCCAACTTGAGCTAGAGGCTCAGAGAGAAACCCAACAGCAACAATTAAATCAATAAATAGCTATCATCTCATGAGAATTATCATTTTTTTATAACACTCTATAAACATTGCATGATGATGTATTGGCTAACAACAATTAAAATTTTTGGAGTAATTAAAAAAATAAGTGCTTTAAAAAATTTTGACAGCAAAACACCTTAGTCACTATTTACCATTGGGGAAAATAGATAATAAATCATCATATAAACGTAAACATGTTGAAATTGTAAAGACATAAAGACTTTGTATCGTGACATTGCTTTGGTAAAGATTTATAATATCTCACCAACTACCTTCTACCTATTTATGATTGTAAAGGGACTTGGGGCCTTCATACCTGAGTGTGAAAGCTAGCCATTTGTACCTTCAACATTCACACATAAGAACGTTGACAGCTTTCCTTTACGATTTCTCCTAGAAGATTTGAACCTAATCAAACCTTTCTCCCCTCCAGCAGGTAACCTCTGCATGAACTAAAGGGTTGAAATATTGTTTAATCATGCTCCATACCACTCTTCACAGTTATGGGGATTATTATTTTTGCAGCTACAGAAGAAGCAAAACAAAATGTTGTTACACATTGTGACGAAGAGTACATTTTAAAATTATGTATTATACTAAGAGCTATGATTTCTTATGACCCTACATTTTAATTTCCTGTATTATACATGTTACTTGAGGAGAAAGACACATTATTTTAAATGCTGAAAACCTACCAGCAGCCTAGGAAGTAAGTTCCCAGATTGACTTGTGTCTCAGAGAGAAATAACATGCTAATTTCAGTTGGCAATCTTTCCTTGATTCCTTCAGTCCAAACTCAACCATTTTATTAACCTTTGTTTGTGACAATTGAAGAGAATAATGGTTGAATTTGGGGCCTTTAATGTCACATTGAAATCAATAGCTGTAAATGGTAGTTGCCACAGTTCTAACTGTTCTGTCACATTCAAACAAAAGAAGGCCTTTCTCAATTCATAGAAGATAGCTGAGACAATGAAACACATACAAGAATCTCTAGAGACCTTCATAGAATTAAGGACTTGGTTAGATGACAGTATTTTTTTAAAAACTGGGTATATTTTTAAAAATATTTTTTGGGAGTGGGGTGTGAGAGGGTTGTTTTTTTTCTTTTTCTAACAATGTGTTTTACAAAAGTATCTGAAGTTGTAAGTCAAGTCCGTACAAGTGATGTAGCAGGCCTCATACACAACTCAAAGACTGTGCTCTGTCATAAAAATAAATTGAATTGTCCTTCTCAGAGTAATGAGGATAGTAAACGGTGGGGGGTTGATGATAAGTTACTCTGTGAACTGTCAAGGGCAGTAATTGCAGAGGCTACTCTCTAACAACTTGAAATGCTTAAGGCCAGAGCCCTGAATACAGCCTCTTACTAAAAGTTAGACTCCCAGCACAAACGCATCTGTTATTCTCCTTCACATCTGCTTGGCTGTAACCCTTCTGTGTTTGCTTTGGGGCTTATCTTTCCTTTTCTGTTTTTCTAGGACACTTTAGACATGGGGATGAAGAGACTGGTTTCTGGTTCCCTTAGGTAACAGTGAGGCACATATTTGTTATCTCTGTGCCTAAATCTGGTTATAACTGGCTGAACACAGATTAATTCTCTAAGAATGCACCCTGATTTTGCCCTACTAAGTTTTGTGAAGTAATAAGAATGGTACAATTCTTTATCAAGAAGAAAAACATTGGCAATTTTTTTCATATAATGCTAGCAGGTCTTCAAGTTTTATTAAGGTATAAAAATATAAAATACTCTCATTCACCAAAATGCCATTCCAACCATCCTTTGAAAAATTAAATTAGTTGTTCTTGAAATGAGAAATGAGAATGATTCAATACTACCAGAACCCAGAAGATTAAAAAAGGGAAAGTAGGCAAGATCATGTTTTTGGCTTGCCTTAAGCAAAAGGACTATTTTTCTTCTCAGTGTATGATTTTGTAAGATGAATTCCCTCACTTAACATCTTCCCAAAATTATTAGTTTAAGGACTTCATGACTTTTAAAATATATTACACTCTGAAATAAATTCATTGACTGAAGAGAACCATTACCTGCCTCTAATGGATCTTTTTCTTTAGATTTTCTCTTCCCACTTGAGGAGGGAGTCTAGCCTTTGTTAAATAAGCCACCCAGAAGTAGCACAAATGATAGGATATTGGTCAAGCCTTTTAGCATGAGCCGTTTGTGTGGGTGAAGTATTCCAAAGATAGCCCATTTCAAGTCACCAACCTGATATCCTTGAACATGTGATGAGCTCCTATCTAACTCTTGAGCTGCTGGTTGAACCCAGCAAAGAGACTTTTTTAGTTGCTCCAGCATAACCAGAACACTCACAGCACAAAAGGGCATGCAGAGCTTTCCAATGAAAAGAACAGAGTTGTGGCATGGCCACTCCAGAAACTAGCTGTTCTAACCACAAACTATACATGACTGTTTTGAGAGAATAGACTATGAGCCATGGACTTTGTAGGGAAAACCAAGATACCTTTAAGAGAGAGTTTACATTTTAACATGTTAAAGAACTTCTGTGTTCAATGCTAGAGAATTTATGAATAAGGAAACCCCTTGGTTTTTATATGGCTCTTGCTTCTCTGGGTCGTTTTCCTAAGTTACATCATTCTAGAGAAAATGGGTTTCATTGGGAAACACCACCTCATCAAATGCAGTACATTAAGATATGTATCTGGGTAAATATGCAAGTGATTATGATCTTTACACTTCAACATAATGGGACTGAAAGTGAATTCTGTTATCAGTTATATGAATTCAGTGTATATCTTTAGAAATCCAATATTGGAATCCAAATGTACACCTTTTAGAAACCAATATAAATTTATAGCAATCAAATATTAAACTATTGGAATTCAATATACACCTCTGAAATCTAATATATATGTATAGATATGCAGGATAAATCTATAGGAATAGAATATACATTTATATAAATCTAGTATATGCCTATCAGAATTGATTAATCACTCACTGGAACCCAATATATACCTATATAAATCTACTATACAAGACTATAAGAATCTAATAGACATCTAAAGGAATCTATATATAATGTATATATGTATCTACATTGATCATCTACCTATTAGATTCAAGTCAAAGAAGTTTGTGGCGAGATGGTACAGTGGATAAAGGTTCTCTGCCAACCCTGGTGACCTCAGATTGAACTTCAGAGCCCAAATCATGTAAGGAAATAATTGACCCTTATAAATGAGCATCATATCCCTATGTATAGCCACACAGTCTTATAGCACACCTCCCCACATACAGACATTAAAAAACATCGTGGTGGTATCCTTGTAGATAATTCATGTCCCATCTATTTGGATGAGTATATAAGAGATACATGGGTTCTATATACATTTCCACATGAGGCCACAATTATGAATTAAACCAAAATTGTTAATTGTAGCATTCAAGTTCTGCAAAATCTGGGTTTGTTTCTACTTGAGCTGATGAGTGAAAAAAATAGGGAAAGGGGTGGAGGTAAACACAGAAAGAAAACATAAAGGATATATTTAAATCTCCATTATTGCTGCGTTTTTGTATAATTTCCTATCTTTCCTAATGACAAATCTTATGCTGTGTCATAAGCATTAGGGTTTCAGTTGCTTGTTTAACTCTGTTTGATGCACAGATCACACATGTACTTTTGGAAATCACACTTGTATGATTATATAAAACCTTATTTTTAAAGGTGCTCTTGGCTGACATTCTCATTCTTTGAATAACATTTCTCTTTTATTCTAATAAAAATTTTTGTACAATTCGATTTTTTCTTTGATAGTTCCTTGATAACTCATCTTTGACTATTTCATATTACGTTGTGTTTATTTATGTTTTCTTTGTGTGTTTTCCCATCACTTTCCTTATTTTATTTAAGGTTTTAATTTGAAACTTTCATTATTCTGTTGTCCACAATCACATGTAAGTTAATATTTTTCGATTAATATAAAGTTCAGCAATGATAATGACCACAAAAGGACCAACTACAATCCCCAATTTACCCTTAATCTTTCTTACATCTGACTCTAGGAGATGTAGACTTAGCCCTTCCTTCCTCTTTCAGATTCTCCTCACAATTCCTGAGTGTTCCGTAATAGTTGGAATTGTTGTTACTAAGCGCACCAATATATGAATTTCTAGAACTCTGTGGTAGTTTCTGTTTTAAACCTCAGTTACAGAATTATCCTCATGAAACTCTGAGGAAGCTGCGAGTAGCATGTCCTTCAGTGTTAAGGAAGGCATGTGCTTCTGGGTGATCCTCAGGAGGCTTTCCTGTGTTTTCTCCTCAGATGCCAGTACATGGTGGCACATTATTGTGAACATCTGAATGCTGGAAACAACTGTGCTTTTTCTGCAATTTGAGCACTCTGGTAAAAGAAAGATTTGGGGTCAAAGTTTTTTTTTTTTTTTTTTTTTTTAATAGCATAGTCAGTTAATCTTTCTTTTGTAAGAAAACTATTTTTTTTGTTCTGGCTAGCAAAAAGAGCTTTTCATCAGCATTGGAGGTCAGACATTTCTCCTGATTATGTCTAGGTGTGTGGCTCTTTTGCAAAATTAATCACATTGAGTCTTAGTGAGGCCATTCAGTCAAAAGCACACATCGTTCTGCCACTGGAGGAATTTTTTTTTATTCTATTATTCCTGTGCTACCCTTTATATACTATTCTCTATATCTCCAGATGTGGAGTTCCTTTTCTTTGCATCATATGTCACCTGAATCTTCCTCAGATGCTATTATTTTGCCGGTTTTCATAGCTTTCCTTTTTATGGTTCATTCAAAACACTAATTCTGCTCTTGAGTGACTACCCTCTCACTTTTGAATTGAATTTAGAACTGTGAAAAATGCTAATGCTAGTTCACTTCATTTCCATTCTTATTTTCAAACTGTGTGTCCTGGAGAACACTCCTTAGACTTAAACTATCCTGCTTCTCTGTCTTGTTCCTCAGCAGGCTCTTCATAGTACCTTCTAGTTCTGACCCTTCCTCGCCCAAAATTAGGGAAACCCATAATTAGGTATAACGTTTTCCTTTAACTTTCTTGTAATGTGACTTTCGTCACAAAAGAACAGGTCAGGAGTACCAGTTCCCAAATAGTGTTAAATGGGAAAGCTATAGATGTTACAGCAGTTTTGTGGAGAGTTGGGGATAGAGGCAGAAGAATCTCCAGAAACTCAAGAGACAGCTTAGCTTGGAAAATGCAGTGGCAAACAGATGAGAGACACTGACTCAAGTGCAGTGGAAGGTAAGGACCAACACCCAAGGTAATCCTTAGGTCTCCATGCATGTGCTCTGTTACACACACTCTTGTACAACACACACACACACACACACATTGAATGAGAAAAGCCAAGTTGCAGTTCTTCAGTCACCTTTAGTCAAGTTTTAGCATTTTATAGACAACTTTAAAATTACTTTAAAGTGTATGTTTTCAAAAACAAAATCGAGTTTCATAATGAGCCAAGGAGCCAAATACTGACATCTCTCAAAGAATTATTTAAAAATAAATAGTTAAGGGAAAGTGAGGCTCAGCTATTCAAGGGAAACATCTCAAGACCTTTCTAAGTCCCTAAGTAGCACTATAACATATAATTTTCCTCATAAAATGCAGTAAAGTATAACTGAAACATTTAAACTATCCCTGTAGACCCTAATGATTCTATAGAAACAGAACCGTAGTCACTTATAATGCTATTATCATAAATTTGAATTTAGAGCTGGCTGAAGCAGTTTCAAACATCTCTTTTTCTTGTTCCCATATAGAACATATGGTGTGCTCATTTTTGCTGTGTCAGCACTAATTTATTCTGTATTTCTATTTTCTGGCCAGAACCCATAACTTTTAATAACTATTTTGGTTTTCCTGAATTTTCAGCATCAGAAGTAGCAAGCAACTCTTTCTTTCTTTCTTTTTTTTTTTTTCTTCACTGATGTTTCTAATTTTTTTTTTGCTTTTCTTTTTTTATTAGATATTTTATTTACATTTCAGATGTGATCCCCTTTCCCCATTAGCCTCCCCTCCCCAGGAATCCCCTATCCCATCTCCCTTCCTGCTTATATGAGGATGTGCCCCCACCTACCCTCCCACGCCCACCTTCCACCCTGTATTACCCCACACTGGGGCATCCAGCCTTCAAGGGACCAAGGACTTCCTCTCCCACCTATGCCCAACAAGGTCATCCTCCCCTACATACACAGCTGGAGTCATGGGTCCCTCCCTATGTGCTCCCAGGCTGGTGGTTTAGACCCTGGGAGCTCTGGTGGGTTGATATTGTTGCTCTCCTCGTGTGGCCACAAACCCTTTCAGTTCCTTCAGTCTTCTCTTTCATTCCTCAACTGGGAACCCCATGATAAGTCCAATGGTTACCTGTGAGCATCTCTGTATATTTCAGGCTCTGGCAGACCTCTAAGGAGACAGCTATATCAGGCTCCTGTCAGCATGCACTTCCTGGTATCCACATCAGAGTCTGTCTTCAGTGACTGCACAAGGGATGGATACCCAGGTGGAGCAGTCTCTGGACAGCCGTTCCTTCATTTTTGTCCCACGTTTTGTCTCCATATTTGCTCCCATGAGTATTTTGTTACTCCTTCTAAGAAGGACCAAAGCACCCACACTTTGGTCTTCCTTGTTCATGAGCTTCATGTAGTCTGTGAGTTGTATCTTGGATATTGCGAGCTTTTGAGCTAATATCTTTGAGAGTCATTTCACATGAATGGTTTGACTTATTCAAATATACATATTTTACTTGTAAGTAAAATACAGAAGTGTAGGCCACATAGGAACAATGGGCCAGAGCGATCCCGTCTACGAAAGCAGCTCTGCCCCGGGCAGCGTGGAGGCTGCAGCAGAGGCCCGGCTGTGCAGGCAGGCCTCAACCAGCCCAGTGAGGCCCCGGCCTCGAGGTGAGCTGCCTGGAGGCTTCCAGCAGCCTTCTCACATACCGAAAGTCGGTTCAGGTAGCTTCAATGATCGAGGATAACCTTGTTCCAAAGGTTTATGCATGGCCTGTAATGGATGAAGTACCCCCCAACGGCAGGCCTGGGTTATAGGAGGAGAAGGGGGGTTCTGGAGAGTAATTGGCTCTGCCTCTGACCTTCATAATGTAAATCCTGGGCCTGCTTAGTACCCTCTACTGTCACTTGGGAGGCTGTAATCATTGACACTTGTTATGATGACTAACGATCTGACTAGAACTCTGCCTTTTCTCTTGAGTCCTAGCATGTCTTACAGCCAATCACTACAGTATGAGTGCTGCAGAGAACAGTTGACAGTTTTTGTGCCAGTTATTATCCCCAGACTGTTTATACTAGCCATTGTCATTCCTTCAGATCCTATGAATGTGGTTCCTGATCATTCACAAATACTAACGCAAGTTGTTTGTCTGTATCACAACACTCTGTATACTAATTTTTATCATTTTTCTGTTAGTAGTTCCAATAATTACACAATTGCAAGTTTTACATTTTTCCTGATGATGATTAAGTTACTGCAAATGCATACCAAATCTAGAACAATGGAAGACCTCCAGACACGGTTATTTAGTTCTTTTTTGCTGTATATGTGTCATTGTGTACTCAAGCTGTCGTAGGAAGTTTGACACATAAGCAAGTTGTCTATGATCTTCAATGTTTCTACCTTATGTATTAAGGCAGACAATCTCAATTGAATTTCAACTCATAAGTACAGGGTAGTTTCACTGGTTCTCAACTTGTAGGTTATGACCCCTTGGGAGTCACATATTAGATATTTTGCATATCAGTTTCAAGTAGGAAAATTATAGTTAGGCAGTCACAATGAAATAATTTCACATCTAAGGGACACCCCACATGAACTATATTAAAGCATTGCAGTATCAGGAAAGAAGCAAGGGTTCTTCCTTCCTAACAGTTTTGTGTTTTACTTAGAAGTACAGCATGTATATTTGAACAAGTCAAAAACTTTTCCTGTGAAATATTCTCAAAGACTTTAGTTCAACCACTGTCTTACAGTTACCTTTGTTGCATGCAGGGGGCCAGCCCTGGCGTGGTGGGGGAGGAGAAGAAGTCTCTTCTCCTTTTTGGTTCTTCTTGAGGCAGCTGTGGGGGTGGGAATGGAAGAGCATCAGTTGTGGGAGTGGGGGTTGGGGGATGGGAGTGGGGGTAAGACTTGGTCTTATGAGATTCAGGGTAAAGCCTTGGGCTTTACAAGATTTGGGGTTAAAGACTTTGGTCTTACAAGATATTTAGGGTTACTGTGTAATAAAATTTTATTTATCTATGCTAGAAAAATTCACTTATTATGCTACTGTAGGTGGCCTGCCCTCTGGTATCCTCTGGCTAGAAACTGCAGCCTCTGGCACTTAGCACCTTAGCTCAAAGACAGTAGAGGATTAGACAAATAGCCTTAGTATTCTCTCAGCAGGAACTGCTGGGCTCTAACTATTGGTGCTGTCTGATGGTCAAAGGAAGAAAAGACACTTAGAGATGTGGTTATAGCATTTATTACTAAGTTGTTAAAAGTTTCCTATGAAAGCTATCTAAGGGGAAAAGCAGAAAGGTCCTAAGTGGGGAAAAAGGAAAACATCTATTCTAGTTGGGAAAAGAGAAGAACTCTATTCTATCTATCTTCTATTCTAACTCTCTATTCTAACTCTATTTCTATATCTAACTCACTATTCTATATCTAACTCTCTTTCTATTACTTTTATATCTAACTCTATTCTATATCTAACTCTATCTATTCTCTATTTCTATCTAACTAACTCTCTTCTCTTTTTCCTCAGTACTTATACATCTTACAGAGTACATGGTCAGATGTTACAAAGTTCATCACAAGTTCACACAAAAATTCAAGTCATAAATTGAAATACAAATTTACAACACAGAATGTTTAATCTATATATTAGGAGTAATTATCTGGCTAAACATTCATTACCTATCTAGTCCACAGGTTCACTGAAGGTTTAAAACTATATCTAAGAAATTAGTAAAGTTTTGTATAGATAAACCCAGGCAATACTTTCTCTTCTGTCCTAGTACCTGTAGTAAATCATGAGTTCCCTTTTAGTGACCTTTGGTTAATTGTTTTACAACCTCTTGGAATGTACTCTGAACAGGAGAAAGTCTGGTTACTATCTAAGGGCAATTAACTGATGACACTGGAGAGACTGGCAGAGTTCACTTTGCAGTTTTGACTATCAGAAAGGGACCTAATAGCAGTCCCACTATAATCATTGATATAATTTTAGGAATTATTATAGGATCATCATTAAGACTTAAGAAGTTGTCTATTTGTCTATATAGCATCATTACAAGACAGTACATCTTCATGGATCTGCAGAGATCTTCTCCAAAGGGGTGTGCTATTGCTTAGTGATAGTTACATATGTTTAATATAATAATAATAATAATAATAATAATAAATAATAAATAGGAAAAGCATTTTAATAGCAGGAATCTTTCCTAAAATAAGTCCCTCACAGCCTTGCTGTTAAGGACTCACTTGTTGCAGATTATATAATAATCCAAGGCAAGCATTTCAGGAGGATCACCTGTAATTATTAGCTTGTCCCATTATGGCTCCTGACAGTTACATTTATAATACATTCATGCATGTGATAGAGAAAGATGTATATATTTGTTTGTTAGATTTTTTGCGATGTAACTTAGACAGATAATGCCAGGCCAGACTTGTTCCACAAGGGAAGATATATTTAGGGCAGAGGGAAGAGAGCGAGAAGAGAGAGAGAGAGAGAGAGAGAGAGAGAGAGAGAGAGAGAGAGAGCAGAGAGAGGTGGAGGCCGGTCATGACCATGTGGAGAGAGGGGGAAGGGAAGGGGCAGAAGGAACCTGCAGGCACAGGGAATCAAGGAATCAAGAGAGACAGGAGGGCCAGACACCCCCTTTTATAGTGGGCAGGCCTACCTGGCCGTTGCCAGGTAACTGGGGGGGGAGCATACCTGGCTATGACCAGATAACTGTGGACGTGGAGTTTAGACAGAATACTAACATTGCAGACAAACATATTATTTGTGTATCTTTTTAAAAATGACCCCTTGCCTATGTGAGGAAGTTTAAATAACTCTACTTTACCTGTGTATATTTTATTTCACTATTTGAAATTGTTCAAAACTCTATGACCTCAGTAATTAATGAAGTGGCTAAACAGAAGCAGGAAAATTAGTTTAATGCATCCAGACTATACATCATCATTTTAAAAAGAAATAAGTGAGAGTTGTAAGTAGTAGAGTTGAGAGGGGGCTGTGTGGTTGCAGACCAGAGATCTAAGCCTAGGAGTATCAAATGAGTGTTTAGTGCCTTTGGGAATGAAGGCAGAAGATAACCAACAATGCTTATTTTGTTCCCATCTTGGATAGAATCAACAGAAGTGACAAAGGGGGTTTGAAGACCTGTCAGATGACAAGTCCTATCTTCTAAGATGAAAGGTCCAAGTTATAGGTAAAATAGTGACAGGAGTAGCCCACTAGGAATGTGGAATTGCTTGACTCTGAACTCCCACCCTAAGCTAAACATTCTATGGTATGCAAATAGAAATGTGATAAAGATTTTCTTTTGAAGAACAAGTGTTCAATTAATTTAATATTGCCATAAATCTAAGTGTAACAAACAAAACAAAAAATAAGCAAACAAAAACTTACTCCGGAAAGGGTGCTACCCAGTGGCATCATCTCTACAAACATAACAATGTCAACATGTACCTTGCATGAAAAGTTAATCAACTTCCTTTGTTCAGTCTTTAAACACCAGTTCATTTCCTTATCATCTATCTTCATAAGTTCATATTAGTGAGGTCCATTTGCAATGCTTACTCTACTATAATAAACATTCATGTATGAACCATAAAATGTATAAGCTTTAACAAAATCACATTAGATCATTTCATACAGCAAGGCAACTATGCAGGCATCATATGACTAGGAATTTACCTGACTTTAAAAAGCTTCCTAAAAAAATGCAACACAGTTTTCTAATATCATGTTACATATAAAACTGATACATGAAAACAGGCAGTGATCAGATAAAACACCTTAGCATAACTTTAGCTGAGACATAGTATTTCCTTTTGATGAAGTTGTCTTAAAGACAATGGCCTTGTGGTCAATAGATCTCCTTTGCTTTGTTGAGTGCCAATGTTATCTTTAACCCATGGGTAAGACTGCAAATGAAAACCAATATGCTATCTACATTAGAAGAACTCAAATGCTTTGACCAATGAAAAACTTAAGTGTAAACTTATAATTTAAGGCAATCATAAAAGCACATTGATGAGATAGGTCTTAGGCTGAGAAATGTATGACTTCTGCTAAGAGCTAACCTACTTTTCACCCAGTTTCTGTCTCTCATGATCCTCCTACCCTGCTGTACAACTGACACTAACTCAAAGCAACCCAGCACTCACTTGTCCTTGTTCTATTTTCTGCTAAAATGAAATGATGTAAGAAGAAACATTTTGTTTATTTGCTGTCTAGCCTCTGAAAGTAGCTCTATAAATATTTGCTGATGAATTAATTAATATAACCTAATCACTTAGTAACAGTCATTATTAAGACTTATCATGCAATATGCATATGAGTTGCAAATGCTACTATGTAAACAAAATAAATATAGTTTAAGATGCTGGGATGTTTACCATGCACATATTTTAGTTATACTATGATCTCTTGTGTGTATTAAACAAAAAACATGACAATGGATCACAATGAGAAAATGACACAAAAGAGAACTGATTGGTCATGATTATAATTTTAAGAACTTCTAGCAAATTGCAAAGGGATTTCCCCTTAGCTGCTTTTATAAATAAGAAAGTTAATCTTTATTTATCTGGTTTCCACTTATATTACATGAGGATAAAATAGAGAATATTTACAGTTTCACATTTTATAGTTAAGAAAGTATTGGTGATAGAGAAATGGCTCAATGTTTAAGAACATTCACTGCTTTTGATGAGAACCTAGGTAGCTGTTTCTGGTGGCCACATTTAATGGCTTACAACTACTTATAACTCCAGTTGTATGAAATTCACACCATCCTCTAAATCCTCTGATATCTTAGGACCCTTGCATACTTGCATATAAATATATATATAATATAAATATATACCTATAAGCACTCAACACACACATATATGCATAAAATAAAACAAAAAATTAAAGGAATTTAGAGGTAGCATATTGGACTAGAGAGAAGATTCATTTATTAAGAGCTTACACTGTTCTTCTAGAGGACACACATTCAATTCCCAACACCCATAACTGGGAACTCACAACAACCTGTACCTCCAGCTTTAGGGGAATTCAACACGTCTGACATTTTATTATGTAACATACTCAAATACTATTAGAAAGTTTACTCCTACTGGCTGCTCTTGAAATCAGTTATACCATATCTAACTGGTAGCACAGTGTTGATGAGAAATGTTTTAGAAATTAGATACCAAAATATTTATTTTCCTTTAAATATTTATTTCATGTGCACATGATTGTGGAGGCATCTGTGCCATGGTCCATAGGTTGGAGGTTGTTGGACTGTTGACAGATCTATTTTTCTATTTCTATCTGTGGTTCCTGTGTTTGAACTCAGGCAAACACTTTTAGATACTAAGCCGTCTCATTGGTCTATCAAAATATTTCTAATCTTTTAAAACTGTAGTTTTAATTATTTTTAAAAGAACACTTGAATGAGGTAAAATGACCTACTGCCATTCTTTTGTACTTGAATTTATCCCTCAAGTATAGTTTTAGCATTGACCAGATGTGCCATCTTTATTGGATATGTCAGAGTTACATCTTACACTTAGCCTTTGATGCCAGTTGAATGTGTGTATGTGTGTGAGTGAGTGTGTGTGTGTGTGTGTATTGGTATCACTTTTCTTAAGAGTAAATATTGGGAATTACATTAGAAGTACATCCTGGTAACTGATCAAATTCCAAAGATAAATCTTCATCATTTTAATGCATCTACTATATTAATGGCTGTTTCTGTTCTAGCATGGATAATTTAAAGCTGATAGAATCAACATAAAAATGAGTTTGTGAGACATTCAAACTGGTGACAATATTGTAGCATAAAATATAATTTATCTAGTGCTCAAGTCTTCTCAGAAATGTTAAACAAGTCTCAAGTTTTCCTTCCATCTTCTCATCCCTCTTTCGTGGCTGTCCTAGGCTTTTGTCCATGATACCAAATTGTTCCAACTGTCTAGGAATAATGTGTAAAAGCTTCTTATCAGTCAGAAAGTACTTTCTGCAAGTTACTGCAGTTAAATGCAGCCTTAGTTAAATATGAAATAGATAAGATAAAATAAAATCCCTTTGATATGAAGAACCCATAAAATTAAATTATCTTAGAAATCAAAATCATTATTTTCTGGAAAGATTAAACCATAATCATAATAAAATTTAGTAAATATGGAGTAAATTTAATGTCAAGTTTAAAGCAAATATTTAAATTGTATGATTTCCAAATAATATGGAAATTATGTTAGTGTTGAAGGCATGAATCTAGAGATAGTACCAGAAGAACCAGAGTTGTTAAACACTTATTCATCACCTATTCACCGGAAGAGTGGAGTAGATGTTGTTTGATATCTTGGTGATGTTGTCAATTATATGGTGATATTTTGCTATTCTGTGGAGCTAACCTTCACCCAAATCCACCAGACTCATGAGCAGTAAATAGAATGACTCTCAGGAAGAAAGACTTTGCAAATAGAGTTTGCTACTGTGCTTGTTACAATCTCCCTCCCCAACCCCCGCCCCTTATCCTTAACTTTGTTTCTCAGTCAACAGAACCCATTCTATTATATTATTATTATTATTATTATTATTAATTGGATATTTTATTTACATTTCAAATATTGTCCCCCTTCTCTGTCTCCCCTCCACAAAACCCCCATCCCATGCCCCCTCCCCTTTGCCTCTAAGAGGGTGCTCCCACCCACCTATCCATTCCAACTTCGAGCCATTCTTATGGAAAAGGTCACAGGTGTTCTGCAAAATGCAAGGGCTTTTCAATTTACCAATACCTACAGTTACTAAAGCCTTGCCTAGAAGTTTGAAGGATGCTGAAAGTCCATTGTGGGAACCAAGAAGACAAATGTATTTGTCCTGATCCACCAATTGTGAAAGGCTTTGGTGGCTCCATATATAAAACTTTTGACAGCTTTTGGAGAACTAAGGAAAATAATGCTGCGATCAGTTGCTTTCTATCATACCATGACAAACTGACAAAGAAAAAGAATGAGCTCTATCATGAAATTAACCTACTTCTCACACCTCTGCGTACCAAGAAGGATAATGAACTCTTTGATAAAACTGGCCAGCTTCAAATACACATAAGCATCCTAAAGGTTTCCATCGTGGCCTGGAAAAGAATCTTCTCTCTAGCAGGCAAAGAGCTCAAGTTGCAGAAAATCAAACTAAAATCTCCATTATATAAATTTGGCTGAATTTCAGCAAAAATTCAAATTCAGCTGGTGTCAGCAGCTAAAGTAAGGGCATTAATTGGTAGAGAGTAACTTGGGATGAAACTGTGTGCAAAGACCCTATTGAAGCTAAGAACTTTGAGCTCCCAGATTGTCAAGGATTAGTCTCACCTGAGGAAGTTGTCTCTCCACCTTCAATACATGTTCTCCCACCCCAACCTCTGAAATACTGGCTTTATTGCCTGTGATTGAGGAAGTTAATCCTTCGTTGTCTGCTAAACCAGCAGTGACTCCTCTGAGGGAGATGTTAGGCCAGACAATGCTTAAGTCCCTCAGGGCCCACCAATAGTTACCACTAAACCTCTAACAAGTCTTAAGTCTAAGCAGGTTCTTAAAGTGGAAATAGAAAGTCCAATATTATTCATAGGCAAACAGGCAAACAATCTGAAAGCTTCCCCAACTAAAAAACATGTTATGTATTATACCATTATATCATGTATTATATGAGTGCAATATAAATTTTCAAAGAATATGCTGAAGAAAAATAAGGACATAGAACACTGGACATGTTAAAAGAAAGTGTATGACTGGGGAAATAGTCCACTTAGTTAAGTACTGAATGCGATCCTGAGACTCTGTATCTAATCCCCCAAATCCACATACATAAAATTGAATGTATTTTATGGTTGGTGGAATATACTTGTAATCCCAGTGCTGGAGAAGCAGAGAAAGGTGAACCCTGGGCTCACTGTCTAGCCTAGCCTAAATGGTGAGTTCCAGTCCAGTGAGAGACCTTGATCAAAAAACAAGATTAATGACACCCTAGAAATGATAGTGAAGTTTCAACTCTGGCCAGCACATAAGAACACATGAACTGACACACATGTTCAAACACACACCACACACACACACACACACACACACAAGCATAGTAAAGGTTATATAACTAAAGTGATAAACATAAAAGATTTTAGGAATGTTTAATGTCTACCTCAAATGAAATGGATAAAAATATTTCTTTGCATTATTGCTTTTGTTTAGTTATCTTGTTAAGCACTTTTATTCTTCACTTTACCTTAATTTTCTTCCACAAACATTAGACAATACCTTTGTAATTAAGTAATAATTTTATTTTAAATAATTCCTGAGGAACGATTTATGCAGAAGAGTTGTATAAATTATGATAAACAGGCTTCTTTCTCACTCTTATCCTAAGTCAGACAAATGATGGTACTTTAACCTGTAACAAGATGAGAAAAACATTTACATGAAATTGATTGTCGTAAATACTGTAAGAAGCAGTACTCACTGTATACCTCACTGGAGATAATTTGAAGAAGGCAATAAGCTAGGGGTATTTTTATACAATAAGGTGAATATATGTGAGACCATTTGGTAAACCATTAACAGTTGTAAGTTTATATTATTTTTATTTAATAAACATATAGTAAGTATATTTACACTCCCTGGAAATAATTTCAATCACTTGTTCAGGTCCTATCTCGGTCTGCAATACCAGTTATATATTTACTTACCTACTTCATTCTTTGGGTCTCCGACTGCCACTCATTTCACATTGTAGGATTCAGAGCTGAGTAAATCACAGCTGGATCCTTTAAATCACAGGTGCTCTTTCCATTCATATTACTGCAGTACTTCCCAACATAGCAAATGATAACTTTCACTGTGTCCTTAATCCTAATTGTGAAGTGTAACACAGTTAATGCATAAATTTATCTACATTTTTATGTCAAGTACAAGGTCTACTAGCCCAGGTTAATTTTATTGCTGACTATCTTTGATTCTGCATGTTTACAAATGTCCCTAGCCCAATTAATGTATCTTCTGTCTCAGATCACAGCTCTTCAATTGTCAGTGCCACTTAGAGCATTACCTATTGCCTACATTTTACTTCTCATTCTGTTTGAGTTTATTACAGCAGTATCAGAGAACACAGAACTAATTCGCTTTTTTTCACTCCATTCCTTTCTCCTTCTCTTTCCTTCCATCTTCCTCTCCTTCCCATACCCCTCTCTATGTCTCTCTATTGCAAACATTCAGCAGCCTAGAATAAACGTTCCCATGACTAGATCCCATGATCTAACTGCTAAACTAGGTTCTACCATTCAGTACATACTGCAAATGAAGCAAATTATTTTGGGTTGTTTTTAGATGTATTTCATATATCAAAACATCTGTATTAAAACACTGCATGCTTAAGGTCAGAAATGGTAGCACATGTCTTTAATCCCAGCACTGCATTGACAGAGGCAAGTCAATCTCTGTGAGTTTGAGACCAGCCTGGTCTACCTTGTGAGTTCAGGACACTCAAAGCTGAATTGTGAACGTTTTAGAAAGAAAGAAAAGAAGAAAAGAAAGAAAGAAAGAAAAGAAAGAAAGAAAGAAAGGAAGGAAGAAGGAAGGAAGGAAGGAAGGAAGGAAGGAAGGAAGGAAGGAAGGAAGGAAGGAAGAGGGAAGGGGAAGAGTGGGAAGAAGGGATGGAGGGAGAGAAACAGACACTGAAACACACAGAGACAGACAGAGAGACAGACAGACAGAGATAGAGAGACAGAGAAAAAAGAGAGATGGAGAAAGACAGACAGATTGCATGTTCACCTTCTTGGTAGTGACAAGTGCCCAGTTAAGAACTAGTCCAGATTTGATCACTTCCTGGCTTCCCATAATTCCTTTGCTTATCAAAAAATGGATCAAAATAAGAAGGAGGTTATAAATTGATTTATTATTGCAGTTGCATAGTTAAGAGCCAGAACTATTAGCAGACAGAAAGGTATGAGACAGCATGTTATGTATATTGCAAGTCTTTGGTTTATCCTTGGTCTATATGATCTAAATATCTAATTAGTTCCCACCACATCTAGCTGTTAATTCGTAACTGAGGAAAGTTCGCTACAATTCTTTTTTTTAAATTAAAAAAAAAAAAGCAAAGTTTTAAACTAAATTTAGCCGTCTCTGGGTACTTGAATACAGCACAAGTAAATACCCATCTGTTTTAGTACTAATACAATTCTGTATATCAAGCAGTGTGAAGATGGTTTTTCCCTATGCAAGCTTCATCAAGTGTCTTATCAACAATGCAGGCTTCAGGCACTTCCGTAAAGTTGAGTTGCGATAAATGAAAGATCCTTGTCGAATTGGTAATCACTCAGGTATTCAAAGTGAAGAGGGGATCGTATTTTCATTTAATTTCGGTGCCTCAAGATATTTTCCCTTATGGGCTATATTATCATCCTCTGTCTATGTATCCATCTTATAAGAAATCATAGTCACTCTTAATACATTTTAAATCAGCTTCCCTGGATCTGCCTGTATACATCCTTTCTTTCTGCAAAGATCTTTTGAATTGCATGAGGGCTTGCTCATTTTAACATGCTCAGATGCTAAAGGACTTACAGAGGAATAGAGACACATTGAAATCCCAAAGGTCATATAGATATTATACTGATTCTAAATTTTCTTTGCCATAAGTGAAATTATATTTCAGTTCTAGGGCATCGTTGTTGTTTTAAGACAAAGTCGACGCTTTACTCTGATGTCTTCCAGGCCCATTGCTACCATCTAAGAAATAGTGGTGAGAGGTACATCTGACATACAAACTGACACAGAAAACATGTGTCCTTATTATCTTGGTCACTATTCACTGGACCAGATATCTCAAGTTAAACTCAGGCAGCTAGAGATTAAATCAAAAGAAGTCAACAGGTTTTCATGGAACATGAAACAATAATTCATACCCTTCCATACTGCATAGTAGCTAAGTGCTATACCAACTCCTAATTACAAGACAGACTCTGGCCACAAGTTGTCTTACAGGAGTGGAGAATGCAGAAACCACAGGAGTTTAGAGAAACACACCAAGAATCTCCCTGCTAATTGCAGACTTCTGTCAAACCCTGGGTCACTCTAGATGCCTTTGTATGCACTGCAGCACATCCGCCACATGAATGCTTACTACTTTTCTGGTGGCTGAGTATGGTGTACTGAGTATGAGAAAGCTTCGTCCAAGTACTTATTTTTCAGTTGCTAGAGAGTAGAGAAGACAGCATCTTTAGTTGGGTCTAGAGCTCTAGAGTTGTAGTCCCTTCTTCTTTAGGAAGCTGATGTATGAGGATTGCAGAACCAAGGTCAATCATCTGTCTCAAATGGAGAGCTTTAAATAGAGGATGAGAATATAGACCAGTGATAGAGTAGTAGCCTCTAATGTGACATCCTCTAGGTTTAATCTCCAGCTCTGTAAACCTGTTGAAGAAGACATGGTATTCTGACTACTACTCTCCACCTTATTTTTTAAGATGAGGCATCTCAATAAATTGGAGCTGGACTGGAAGCTAGCAAGTTTCAGCTATCTATGTTTCTGTCCCTGTCTCCAGATGCTCTGGGGTTACATGGGCCAACAGGCATAAGGCATACTCTGTTCTTTGTAATCTTTCACAGAACCAGGAGGTAGACTTGCCCCAGTGAGCCTCTGGCCTCAGATCCTACAGTACTGGTGTTATAGATAGATAGGATCACATTTGTCTCTTTTTACATAGGTCCTGGCACTTGGCATCAGGTGTTCTCACTGGTACAATAAGCGTTCTTTCCCACTGAGCCATTTCTTTAGCCAGAGGATCATGGTTACTAATCCTAAGAGTATGGAACCTAAGAGTATGGAAAATGGAACCAAATTACAAGACTCCAGAGCAGCTGCATGTCCTTTAAGATTATGGACAGACCACTGCTTCTTTCTTCCAAAAAAAAAAAAAAAAAAAACTTTCTGTCACTTTCATCTATCCCTCGACATGTCTGTAATAAACTCATCATGGATTGATCTGGTCACATTTTCTTTCCTTGACATCTGGAAGACTTTACCAACAAGCAAACAGCTTTTATCTATAGCACCCTCCTGCCAGCCAGCCAGCCAGACACACACACAGATAACACACATACACACACACACAAACACACACACACTATAATACATACTGTAATGGCTACTTTGAATTGTTATCTTGCCAAATCTAGAAACATCTGAGAAGAGAATCTCAGTGAGGGATTGCCTAGGTCGTATTGGCCTGTGAGCATGGTTATGAAGGATTTTTCTTAACCTGGTTAGTTGAAGTGTGACAATCAACCCACTTGGCTAATACTATTTCCTGTAGAGGGTCTTGGACTCTGTAAGATTAGAGAAAGCTAACTGACTACTAAGCATGCATTTATTTCTCTAAGCTCTTGATTATGGATGTGACACTTTTTAAGTCACTGCCACCTTAACTCTCTGCTGTGATGGACTGCAACCTGAAATTGTGAGATAAGATAAACCCTTGTTCGCCTAAGTTTTTCTTTTTGGTTAGGGTATTTTATCACCGCAATGGAGATGACACTAAAACACAGACCTTAAGGCATATACTCTTAAAGTCTGCTACTCCACTGCACATAAGTAAACCTATAGATTCGGACTGCTCACGATTTTGAGTAAAATCTAGTATCTACAAGTTTTATGCCAAGAGCTTATAAATGTCACACTTATAAAACTTTCCCTGCCCCATATTTCACCCCGAGACTTCTTAAATGGTCACTTCATTTCTGCCATCTCATTGTAACTCAAAGAGAGAAATCAGTCCAAAGAGCTGGCAAAACAAACAAACCAAAATGATCTAGATCTGTCTTTTCAGCTCTTACTGCAACAGTGGGAAGAAATTCCTTGAGGAACTGCATCAACTTGTTATGGATGAGTTCTCCTTAGCTGAAACCATCCATTGTCAAGGGATTGAAGTTTGCTCTGCTATGTTATTTCAAATTGCCTCAGTAGTAATTCCTTCTTGCTTGAATTTCATCAAGTTCCCAGGACAGAAGCATGACTTCCCTAGACTGTCTTCATCCTAAATGCATCTATCAGAACAGTGGGTGCTCCAGGGCACCGTATTTCCTGTTAAAGCAGCATCCTCCCTTGGTTAGTTAATCATTCACACCAATATGGGATTATAAAAATATTGAAGCTTTATGCCTGTGGTTGTTTTCTAAATCTAGCCTAGGAAAACATAAGCTAGTGAATAGACCAACAGATGTGTAAAATATCAATTGTTATACTGTTTACATTGGTGCTTTGCATTAAGGAAACAAATTCCAAGCTGCCTGAGGTCAACACAGAATAAGACTTCCTTTTTATGCATGTAAATAGTCACTTGCCTTTATCCAAAATAAATCCATACATGGTAGTGCAAGCAGCTGCTTGCATGTTATTGCCTACTGACATTTTTTTAGTATGTTCTAAGCAGTGATTAGGATACTTGCCAGGGGTTCACTTGAGCTCAGCTGGTCCACAATTTTGAACACCTACTGGTGCTGTCAGCAGACTGAGCATCACCTGTTTCTCCATATATTGTTTTCCCTAGATTACATTGGGTCACCTTGCTAATAAGTAGCTCTAGATAACAGTGTGATAGGCAACATTGGCAATTGAGTCCTCCAGAAATTGGTCCCAAGTTGGAGTAAGGGTGGTAAAAGGTGTGTTGGGAACTAATCCTAGTGAAAATACAGAAGAAGAAATAGAATTATTTATGTGCCAGGTATGTAGAACATCATCTGTGGTTATAGATTTGACAGACTCCTTTGCTGTCCCCAAATAGAGCAAGCATTAGGCCATGGATATCCTACTAGAATAGTTGGCTGTTGGACAGAAATGGCAGTCATTTGTAGAATGATTGTACTGATATCAGCTGGGATCTCCTTTAGAGGAATCTGACCTCAGTTCAAAAGCCAAATTGAGGTGGAGGAGGAGTGAGCCATGAGAGAGCATCATCTCGATACATGCATAGACCAGGAGCAGTCTATTCTTGGGAGAGAATGAAGTTTGTAACTATGGTGCCTGTAATGCAAGAACTTTCTAAGTCTTTTATATCCTAGTTTGTAACTCAACACCACCAAGTTAGATGACTCGTAATAATTAAATCTTGCAATTGACATGTCCCATCTAACTTCCAGAGTCTTATCCCAGCTTGTTTCTTTGATTCATAATCAAGTGCAATAGTCAAAGCATTGCACAGATAAATAGTGATAGAAATAACATCATAAATGTCATCCCCCCAAAGACTAGTGCATTGAACTGTGGGCCACAGATATTCAGAGGTACTTGTCTTGAACAGGTACACCTTCTCCAGCTTCATAGCCATCAGCACTGTCACTTGGGAGTACAGAGGAAATGAGCTGGTACAAAGAGAGTGGGAGGACCTGAAGGTTACAACAGAGGATGAAAGGAGCAAACAAAGAACCCCAGGTAATTAGGAGTCAGAGACATAGTATGCTTACTGACTCTTCCCTTATGAGGACAATTGCAAGCCTCAGAGACAGAGTGGTAATAGAAAGTGTCCACACCCAGGACCAACTTAGATAAGGACAAGTGAATCATAGGCAGAGCCATAGTGACCTGTCCCCTGAAACTACACCCAGCTGATACCCTGTTCTGAAAGGTATCTGTACTCCCCCTGAACACCTATGCTCCGGTGCCACTCCCTTCCCCACATCCTGCCTTTTTGTGTTTATAACCTCTGTGTAAATAAGTAAATTATGATGTGATTTAAATAACTAAATAAATAAAATTAAAAAGAAAAAGAAAGTGTCCATACCAAGGATACCAGAGCCATGCTATACCAGGGACATCAAGAAAAATGGCAGTAAGTCATAGTCACAGGGACAGTATTTGAAGAAAATAAATAAATAAAAGAATTCTTCCTTCAGTTTGAGTGACCATAAATAGGCTCTGCTTTCTCCAGCAGGCCCCCATGTACTGAGATCCAAGAGTTGAGATAGGGTCAAGGTTGAAGACTGATGACTCTGTACCATAAAGATTCAGACAGAAGAGGCCACCAGCAGCCTTAGCTGTTCTGTAGGGCATCACCGAGTTTCCAACTGTCATAAGGTCAAGAGACCTCCACATAGTTTTACTTGCTGATGGATAGCAACCAAAAGCTTTTGGCTGAATCTGCTGGTTATAGGTAAAAAGCCATGTTTCTGCTTTGTTTCTATATCTTGTTTGGGTTCATGGAACATCAAAAGCCGCTCTATTTTTTGTAATGTGGAATGTAATACTGATGCACAATTAGGAAGCCTTCAGTTTTGTCACTGAACACAGTATCTAAGGAGATTCATAGTGTCTCAGGCTCTGTGTTTTGTGATTAGAAAAGAAACACATGACCCTAAAAGCACACTAGAGAAAGAGGTAATAAATAAAGGTAGTTTTAACCATGCTGACAAATGCATTTAAGATGCATATATACTATTTAGGACAGACATACTACAGAAACAGTCATTACTAATCGATTCTGGCCTGAGGAGGATGGGACACTTGGTCCTCCATGTGTCCTTGCTGCTTCCATGGGATGTGGTAACTAAGCACAAGAAAAGGATATTTTGGAGAGATATGGTGTGGGGGAGCGGGAGAGATGGAGGGAGAGGGATGGAAGAAAGAGGAGACAGGTGGGGAGAGGGAAGGGAAGAGAAAGAGAGGGGATGGGGAGGGGAAGGGAGAGGTATATAATATATATATAATAAGCATATGGCTACTATCTTGAGAGGAGGACCAGACTACTGTGTTTGTTGTATTTTGTACTGCTTTAAGCACAGGGATCCTGTGACAAACATACAAATAACTGGATGGAGGTATAACTCTGTGTAAAGCCCTTGCACAGCAGGTTCAAAGTTCTGTGTTCAACCACTAGCCTAAAATATATACATATGTATACATATACACATGAAATTCTTGCTTGTATATAAGTTATAGTTTATACTCACTGTGTGTGCTTGTTATGTGAATCTTATAAAACTATCAAGCTTTAAAGTATAGGGTTTATATTTTATATACCCCTAAATCTCTTTGGTCAAACCCAATTTCAAATAGTAATTCCATTGTCCTGAACTAAATAATTTTATTATACTATTTCCTTCAAATTAAATAGAAAGAAGTGTCTGTCGATCTTATCAGTGTAAGTTCTCTCAATTCCACACCATTTCACAAATGCATATTGGGTACCAGGTGTTGGGCTACATATTCTGAAATAATCTGAAATGACGAAGTACTATGCTTATATCCTTTAGTGATATTTTACATTCATCATGTACTTTATCACTTGGATTGTGTTTCTGAATTTGCTATCACTTCCTGGCTTTATTTATTTTGTGTTCAGCACAGGCCAACTGCAATGACACATGGTCAACAAATATTTGCTAGAAGAATAGAATCCTCATTGCCCAGAAGCCCTCCCTCTTTGCTTTTTCATCCCCTTAACTATTATAAGATTTAGATGACATTATGACAACACAGTATATCCAATGAACACATAAACCGTAGAGCTTGATATATTTTGGCTAATACGTACATCACTCCAAAGAATGTTTCTAGTACTCTCAAAAATTGCTCTATTCCATTCCCTAGTTATTCTTCCTCTGGGACGAGGCTTGACCCAACACTCAATGCTCTGCTTCCCACGGACATAGTTTTTATTTTTGTAGAATTTCATATAAATGAGCTCATGTGTAGCATGTGATCTCCTTTTAATTGATGCTATTGTGATTTGATTCCCTGCTTGTTCTTTTTGTTCTGTTTACTCTTACTAGATGATATTCACTGTACATTTATTTAGTCACCTATGAATGGAACAATATTGGATTCATCTTCAATGTGGAACAATTTTGAAACAGTTTCTAGCATCATTCATGTAAAAATATTTGTTTGGGATGAAGTCACTCTACTGTTGAATATATAATTGAATGGAATTTCTGGATAGTTACTAAGCATATGATTATTTTAATAAGAAACAACGAAGACATAGATCACAAGAATACTTGGTAATACTTAAGTAAGAAAGACAATTCAGGAAACACACATGATAAGACATAAGTTCATTCAAACTGTCTCCCTGACGACACACAGTCTTTGCATTCACTAGTCCTTTTACCTCAAACAGTGAACTCTGCCCTAGTTTATTGACACAGAAAGATAAATTTGTCTCCTTTTCCTATTACCTTACACTTACATCTGGTCTCACAGGTATAAATGAAGCTGGATCCTTTTATAGTTCTGGTTTACAAGTGATTGCTGAATTTCACTTTAGGGAGCAATTTTGCTAAAGGAGATGATGGTTTAGAACATGATAATGGGAAAGAAAATTAAGACGATGAAATAAGCACTCAGATTGATCTTCGGGGCCCCAGTTCTCTCCATCAGAGAAGGAGACATAATAAAAATCCTATCCAGCTCTTGTCATGTCATGTGAATTAAGACTTAGGAGTTTCTTAGTGGAAAACATTTTATAACTGGTAACATTTTTCAGTGAATTCATTGAAATGCCATCTTCTAAGAAATCCATTTCAAAAAAGAATTGTACAGACTGAAAATTACCGAGTAAATTGGAGAGAAATGTTTCTTCGAGTCAAAAACTTCACTTGTATTTTAGCTTCTTGAGAAGTGCACGTAAGCCTCACTCTGGAGTGCTTTTCTTTGAATGGGGTGCAGGGAGTTCTCACCATTGAGATCTGCAACCAAGAAGCAACGGTGGCATCTCAAGGGCAGGTTCTGTGTGTAGAGAGCTAGAGGTACTTCAGTTACTAGAATGAGAACTTTATGGCTTAATTTACAGAGGAAAGTTTACAGTCATTGCTACACAGTGAAAACTATGCAAGGTGAAAGTGCAGCATTAGATTTTCTAGTCTGTACTTGGTGGTGCTGTGAGATATGTAGGAAATTCTCCAAGAGAACATACACTATGAGCAAAAGTAGGCTCTTCTCTATGAATACTTCCCTCCTTCCTTTCTTGCTGCCTTCTGTCTTTCCATTGAGTCAAAGTCTATGTAGCCTTTAGTGGGCCTGATACACACTAAATAGTCAAAAGTGATCCTAAACTCACAGCAGTCCTTCTGCCTCAAGACTCTCAAGTGCTGCGATTTCATGCATGCATTGCCATCCCTGGCTTCCATGAAAGTTGTCAAATGGTCCAAGTTTGTCTCTAAGCTGCGCTTATCCTCTTTGAAGTACTTCAAAACTGTGCCCTGGTACCTTTGGTTCATGTGGTACTCTTAAAAGCATCCTTTGCTCCCCAGGCCTGCTACTAATCCCTTAAGGAAATCAGTGCCTTTCTGGTGATGATGTCACTTTTTTTTGTTTGTTTGTTTCCTTTTTTTTTTTTTTTTTTTGCTTATTCACTTTATAACCCGTCCCAGTCACCCCCTCCCACAATCCTTCCCCATCTCTTCTTTTCTGAGTACCCCCTCCTCCTGTATCCCCCACCCTGCCACTTTAAGTCTCTGAGAGGCTAGGTGCTTCCTCTCCCATTGAGGCCAGATGAGGCACCCAGCTAGAAGACCATACTCCATATACAGGCTGCATGTTTTGGGATAGCCCCCACTCCAGATGTTTGAGACCTGCATGAAAACCAAGCTGCACATTTACAGCATATGTGTAGGGAGGCCTAGGTCCAGCCCATGGAGGTAGATCTGTGTAGACTAGGTATGCTCCACGGTTGGTGATTCAGTCTCTGAGAGCAGTGGATGGAGCTTGAGGACTCTTATAGATGATGTCATTTTCATGTCTGCCATAAAAAAGTGTGATGATGTGATGTTGCTTGATGCATTTTCAGCTGTGCATGTGAATAACAAAAGATTCAACAAGTATTAAAATGTATTATATATATATATACATATATATGTATATATATATGTGTATATATGTATATATATAGGTATGTGTATGTATGTATATATATATAGGTATGTATGTATGTATGTGCACACAGAAATACCATGTACTTCTGAAACTGAGCTTAAAATTTAGTATCTGGGAATGGCATTGTTACTATCTACAGAAAAGAAATATTTCCTAATACGACTAAGTTTTATGTTTATTAGATTTGGTGAATAAACTATTGAACTATTTTTTAAAAAACATAATTGTCCATTTTCTTCAGAATAATTTCTGATTCATAACACAATATTTTTTTATTTTAACTCCATGCTTCTAGAATAGTATCTATCATAAAATATATACCAAGCTGTTCTTGAATCAAGAAAGCTGAGTTTTATTTAATATTAATTTTATTGTGGGGTGTATGTGTGTGCGCGCACATGTGTATGTGTTATTGTATATGCCTGAACAGGTTGTTTTTTGATCCTTGGAGTTAGAGTTACACGTAGTGATGAGCTGCCCAGTGTTGACACAGGAAACTGAAGTATAGAAGTCTGCAAGTGTAGCAAATCCTTTCAATGACTGAGTCATCTCTTCTGACCCAAGCTGAAATTTTAATGACTATAAAAAGAAACAAATTAAAAATACAAGTTTCTTTTTTAGGAAACAAGGATGTGTTTATCCCAAGTCAAATAGATGTTACTAAAGTCTAGATACCAAGGCTCATATTAAAAGAGAAAACATGATCTTTTATAGCCAAAGAACAAAGTCACAAATCTATACATCCAACAAATCCATGGAAGTGGTTCTTAGGTGATCTGTAGTAAAGGAAGGATCCTGTGCTGTGGTTTTCAGGTGTCATCTTACAATATTCTTAGCCTTGGGGTTTATTGAGGCTAGAGGTCTTCCCAGCTTAGGGAGAAGTTTAGCCCACTGTAGAATGTTAGGTTGAATGCAATAGTTAAGGTACATGACTACTGGTGGGCATAACACAACCTAAGACAATTTTGTTAATACAAAAGTTTTAGTTAATTCTTCTTTCATTGCCAATACACTGTGTTTTAGTTTCTAGGAAACTGAAGGTCTTCTTTTTGCTTTATTTCTGTTGGTTTTGATATTATTAGCTATTCAATTCTTTCTAACATAGACTAGTACCAATTCCTATTTTGGAGGTGGCAGGAGGAATTATTAGAAAATATGTAAATAAACTTGAAAACCTAGTTCATTGGGAAAGTCAAAGCTATCAAAAACTATCAGAAAAATGAAAGGTTGAGGCACAGAAAAAGACATAGCATTTCATTTAGAGCCAAATTTCATGTCAAAAGTGAGAGAAAATGAGGAAATTATGAACAGTTATAGTCCACACTTGAGTCCACAAAATAGATAAAATTATTTGATGACATTAATCTTGGAATTTTTGATTTTTGGATTAGAATATTTATACAATAATGTTGCACAGAAAAATGTTTTAAAATTTCTCAAGGATTTAATTAAGATTTTAGCTAGCTATCATGATTTCTGCTAGCTGGTTTAGGTTAAGTTGATAAAGTTAAAAGACAAATGTATGTGAATACATAAATGTCACAGAACTTTAATAAGGTCAAATTATGGTATCTCAAAATAGAGGAAGATGATCGGATGCAAGCACACCTATAAGAGAACTGTATATTTTAAAGAAACTTGAACAAATTCCAAATTTCTAAGTGATGGGTACTAGACACTTGCTTAAAGGAGTCTACCTGTAGAAATCAAACTGAAAAAAAAATCTCTGACAAATATTCAAAGTAAATTATTAATACATAGTGGTCAATAGTATTGAAAGCTATGTAGAAGCTCTACCAGGTTATTAGTGTTTATTCTATTGGAACCAAATAAGACTTAAAATATGTTTTTGTAATTCATACCAGGCTACCTTCTGTATATTAAGCTATTCAAGTGATCTTTAAATTATTGTCCAATTCTGCTTTAAAGAGCACTGTCTCAGAATACATGCAATTCATATCCTCTGGAGTTACTGTCATTTCTAAGCTAAGTCCCATGGAAATTCATAACTTAGAAATGAAAGTCGCAGGGATGCAACTGCCATCACAATACCGATGCAGTGGCCATACATATTTCATGAACATTGCATGGGCCAGGGCAGATCTCCATTTTCATGAGTTAGAATTTGTACAGCTAAGTCTCCTGATTTTACTATTCATAATGCACAGTGTGCCCCACAGAGCATTCCATATAGTGCTTTTTAATATTTATGTTTAATGAAGAAATTACTGTTCTGAAAAGGGAACAAGCTATGCCAAAGATTTCTTGTTGAAAGTGTTGAGTTTGGTTCAACTGAAATAACAATCAACAGAAATGACCTTGCTGACAGTATCTCAGCATATAAACACGTACCTTTTAGAGCAATGTGGAGTGACAAATCAAAGCTTTCTAAAACCAAGTGAAAAGGTTCCTTTAAAGGTTAGAACATCAAAAATTTCATTTTAGACAATCTCAAAACTTAAAATATCAAAAGCAACTTTCTTTTAAAACACATAAAAACATTAATTACAAATGAGATACTTGCTGACTACTTTATAGTTTAAATATATATGTCTGTGTTTTCTGGTTTCTTTTGTATCCAAAAAAATTTAACTTGCCAAGATAACATTACCAAGTTCAATAATGAATTACTCTTGCATATTTTAAGGAAATTTATCTAAGCACGTTATCAGCACCTGTCAGAATAAAATTTAATTTCAACACAATGAATAATAATAATAAAAAAATCATTGTGTGTATTGAAATCAAAGAAATTACTACCAAAAGTTATTTCAATGGGGAGGGTGGGTGTACACTTCTAAATAATACTTGTCCCAGGAGAAAAGAAAAGCTTGAAAAACTGTAGAAAATAGGCATAGGAAAATGTCTATTTCTTAATTTTATAAGGGAGCATTTTGATATTTTCTTTCATTTTTGTCATTTTGATCAGTTCTTTCAAAGTGAAGAGTGTTGAAAACTTTCTTTTATCTTGGTAACACTTAGAAAAGTAAGCTAACATCATTGAGCAGCTCAGGTGCAAGCCAAGGCTGATAATCCAGTTTAGCATATGTCTAAATTGCATTCAAGTGGATAATTAAGTCACAGAGTTTCTTTTGAACATACCTCAACAAGCGTCAGTCTTCTCTAGTGAAAATAGCAGACTTTACACTGGATACCATTCGCAAATTCAAATATTTTTTTATGCTTCCCACCAAGCAAGATACTAAAAATTTTATCATGTTTCCTTTACTTACAACCACACGTTTATATTGTGTTCCTGATATTATTTAACTGAAAATGAGACACCTCGCACCCCCCCAACCCCCGCCATTTGCTTCTTCATAATTTTATTTTCTGAAGACTCCATTGAGAAATTTAACCTTTCCAGAATGGATTTGGACTTCCCCTGTAGTGAATGAGCCTTTAAACAGGAATCTGTGAAGTGTATCAGACAATTTCTGGTCAACTCTACTTGTCTTGCACATGCCCAGCTTTGATATTGTTTAGGGACACATTTTGATCACAATTTGTTAATTAGGTTCTATTTTTAACTGACCTATTTGAACAGGATCCAGAGCTGGTGAGGAACATCTGTCGCTGGGTTAGACAAGCTGTTCGGGTTCCATTTTTTGCCAAGTTGACCCCAAATGTCACTGATATTGTAAGCATCGCAAGAGCAGCAAAGGAAGGTAAGAGCTGAGAGTGTTATTGGTTCCAAGTTACCAATGCTGCCGCAGAGGTGTAGCCACATACACATATATGTGCCCATTTTGATCTTTTAAGAAATATAAGAAATGTATTACTTGATTTCATAAATGCATAAGTCATATACCTAGTTTGAAATAAATACAGAATCATATTTTACACATCTTAACACCCATGAAATATGAAACAAATCTACAGTCCCAGCAGAGTCCTCAAAAGTTAAGGTCAGCATGTACCAACTAACAGCATTTGCATCTGTCATAAGGTTGAAAAATTACAGACACATCCACAATGAAATTACTTATGTTACCCTTTCATTTGTTAGAATGAACCCTAATCAATGTCTTATACACTTTCACAATAAACATCTGTTGAATGCATAGATCATGTAGTTAATAGAAAGCTTTACCAATTGGATGTAACTTCATTCATGATAATGACACCCTGACTTGCAAAGACATTGTAAATTACCCAGAAACTCACACTGGTGGGAAAACCTTTACATCAAAACACCCATCTAATTACTAAGAGATTGAAGCTATGGTAATTAAAACTTAAAAAAAAAAAAAAAACATCTAACATTTAAGCATAACTGAAATAGTGAAATGAATGCAGACATTTGAGGGTACGAAATTCTGAGTTGCATGAGCCTGAATGGGTTTCAACTATTCTTTCCTCAAGATTTAAAGACAGTATTCACATGTTTTTCATAGGTGGAGCAGATGGCGTTACAGCCACCAACACAGTCTCAGGCCTGATGGGACTGAAAGCTGACGGCACACCCTGGCCTGCCGTGGGCATTGGAAAGAGGACTACATATGGAGGGGTATCAGGTGGGTTTGGCTCTTTCTTTATGCTCCACTTTCTTGGACATTGCTAGAACTCAAGACATTAGGGTCAATAAAGAGTGACATCTGTTTTATGATTTTAGATTTTTTACATAACTTATAACTGATAATTATTCCTAACTGATATCATAGGACAAATTAACTATGAGGTTTTAGTCACTACTGGATGAGATGAGAGAGTACCAGCAAAGGACCATGCCTCCTTCCTTCTCTGATCTCTGCTTTCTTTAGAGTATCTCGATAGCATGGCTACATTGCCCCTTATTATTAAAAGCTAACACCATGGTCTTGAGAGGAAAAAAGTTCCTCAAATATAATACCCTTTTGATAATCTTAAATCACTTTCTATCCTTCCTAGACTCTTAATATTATCTATTGTATTTAAAATGCTGCGATTTCATAACTCAGAACAAACCGTTAAAGCACAGTATTTAGCTTCAGCTGATGAGACAGTGGACTGACCTCACACGTCTGCATATATTTTTTTCTCATCCTCTTCCACTTGAATTTGAAAAAGAGAGAGAACTTTTCTTCCAAGGTCTCTTCTGGTCTTGTTGCCCTCCACACTCTGTTGCTGTGACAACATGAACTCGGCCTTGCAGAGACAATGCAGTAAGGTTCTTGATTGTACTGATACGGGGATTAGTTTCCTTGGTGATAGAGAAATTGGTAAATATACATAAAATAATGGTGCCCACTGTTCAAGAAAAGCATTACTGAATCACACCAAAATGCACTTTCAGAAGAGGCAGGACGGGCCACCAAAGCCTTCCTGTGCTGTAAGAATTCTGCTGCAAGGTTAAACCGTATCCATGAGCCAAGGTAAAATTACAAGGACATGAGATATACTATGCTTTTAATTGAGTACTTGAACCACAATATCTGAAGAGGGAAGACTGACAAGCAGCTACAGCTTAGCCCCTGTACTATCAAACAGAGCCTAAACTATTATTGTAATGTGGAATAGCACAGACTGTGTTAGCAAGGGCCCTAGAAAGAGTCAAGAGACTCTGGAGTTGGGCCTTAACGTATGCTACATTTTCTGTCAGCTCATTTCAATTTTTCTTCCAGCCTGTCATGTTGACAGCAAGAGAATAAAGGAGGTCACAGAGGGTGCTGAGCATTAAAAATTAATAAAAGAACTATTGAGGTAGTATTTTATATAAGTAACACCATTCACGTTTTCTCATTTAAGCTGCAATTTCTGAATACTTTCCCTTGCTATAACTCAGTCTAATAAAACTATGAAATTACAGCATTAGAAAGAGTCTTTCATGTTTTAGTCTTTAAGCATACATACACTGAACACAAGCTGTACCTCAGGGCCTGTTAGCATTTTCAGGAAACTCCATTTCTGAGATTTATAAATACATATATAAATATTCACTTGGGCTATAAGCTCAGCTAAGCTGGGGTTGGAACTCTCATTTTATACAACAAAATATCCCACACATTTTAAGGGGCTGTCCCTCATTTCTAATAGATTCTATATTAAATTCATCCACACTACACAATCCGTTTTGAAAATAGCCTTTCTCCATATGAACAAAACAAATACAGTCTTTCTCCTTTAAAGAAATGCTTGCTATAGTTTAAAAGAAATAGGACCAGAAAAGCAGCTTACACTGGTAATGATAAGATGTTCTAGGGCAGAAGCAAGTGCTATAACAAAGTATCTTCAGCTCATATCATATAAAACCTAGCCCTGTAAAACTGCTAAAAAATACTGCTTTCAAGTTCCAGATAAATTCTTTTGCTGCTCTGTTAGATATGGTTGTCAAAAATTCAAAGTTCGATCCAATGTAGAAAACCACACAAAATATGCTGGAGTTTTTTTTTTAACAAGATTAAAAACAGTGGTGCCACATGTGGCTAGTATCTCCCCAGAGGTTTTCTCAGAACACCAAAGTGTCAATTTTGCAACCATTTGACCTGTAGTTTTACCAAGAACAGCTGACTAATAGTTTGAAGTGGACACCTAACAGCATGTGCCTATACTGCCAGAGAGGGGGCTTTCAGTATATTATCCATTTCACTAGTCAAGCTTTATATTTTGTTCCAAATATTATTTCTAGAATTGGAGATGGAAGTTATGTGTTGCTAAAAATATTATTATTATTATGTGGATGTATGTCTAAGTGTGGATTTATTCAAGCGAGGGCAGTTGTCTAAAGAGATTACAGAAGGTCATCTGATCCCTGGAAGTGGAGTTACCATGGTTGGGAGCCTCCAGATAGGGTTGTGGGAACAACTCTGGTCCTCTACAAGAGCAATATAGGTATTGTTAGCCATCCTTCTAGGCCATAGATAAGTATTCTTTTAAATTTTTTTTTATTATTTTGAGAATTTTGTACAAAGTGTTTTGATCATATTCATGTACTCTCCACACACACCCCGTTCACCCAACCTTTTGTCTTTAAAAACAATCTAGGGCTGGAGAGATAGCTCAGTGGTTATGAGCGCTCACTGCTCTTCCAGAGTTCCTGAGTTCAATTCCCAGCAACCACATGGTGGTTCATAACCATTTGTAATGGGATCCAATGCCTCTCGTGGTGTGTCTGAGGACAGTGATAGTGTACTCACATACATGAAATAAATAAATAAATCTTTTTTTAAAAAATCTATCTAGATTTAGTCTATCTAGACCAAAAATTCTTTTTTATTGAATATTTATTTACATTTCAGATGTTATCTCTTTTCCCCATATCACCCCCCCAGAAACCTCCTATCCCATCCCTCCTCCTCCTGCTTCTGTGAGAATGTGCCCCCACCTACCCATCCACTCCCACCTAAATTCCCCCACACTGGGCACCCAGCCTTCACGTGACCAAGGACCTCCTCTCTCACCTATGCCAGACAATAGACCAAAATATTCATGAAAGTATGGTCTTCCACTGGATTATGGTCCACTTACCAGGATCTCTACTCTTAGAGAAAATCTCTCTCCCTTTCTCTCTCCCTGTCTCCTCTCTTCTCCTCCCCCCTCCTCCTTCCCCTCTACCTCTCTCTCTCTGTACCTCTCTCTCTCTGTACCTCTCTCTCTCTCTCTGTACCTCTCTCTCTTTCTCTCCCTCCCTCCTCCTCCCTCCTCTCTCTCTCTCTCTCTCTCTCTCTCTCTCTCTCTCTCTCTCTCTCTCTCTCTCTCTCTCTGTCTCTCTCTCTGTCTCCCTCTCCCAGCAACTTACAATAGCCCACAGCTCCTGGTCGAAGGCTAGGGTTTTTTGCCCACGTAGCCTCTTCATAATGGAATTTGGTCTGGCTCAGGCTTGCGCTTGCATAGGTTTTGTGTATGCTTCTGTAACCGTTGCAGATTCATGTATGCAGCTGCCTTGCTATGTCAAAAAGACCCTGTTTTCTTGTAGTTGTTAACTACTGCCTCTGGCTCTTAAATCTTCTCTTCAGTGACCCAGAGCCCTGGGATTAGGGGCTGTACTATGTTCCATTTAAGGAAAAAAAGGGCAGTAATGCCCATTGGGAAGATAACCTCAGCTAAGGAATGTCAATCAAACTGAGTTGTTACTCAAATGATTATTCTGGACTCTAAAGCACTGTTTTTCAAATACTGTTTTCCAATCATGTATGTGCTATAGAATTACATATAATGATTGTAATCACCATAACTTAACATTTTATATTTAATTATGTGGGGGTGCATGAGGCTGCATACCTGAGTGTAGTGTCTCTAGAGCTGTTGAAGACCTAAGATCCCTTGAAGCTGGAATTGCAGGCATTTGTGAACCTCCTCTCATGGGTGCTGAGAACGGAACCAGGATCATCTGCAAGAGCAATATGTGCTCTTAATCTCTCTGACCCTTGCAACTGACATTTTAAAAATGGGGCAAATTCTGCAATGTTTTGCATAGAGCTGTAATAAGTGTTATTTGGTCTACTTCTTTCTTAATTGTACATGTATGATAAGCATGTATACATCATGATATGAAATGTGTTCCACTGTGGCTCATGTCAAATTCCTTTGAAGTTATAATGTTCAGACAAAAGTACATTTCTTAAGCAAAAGAAATCAGGAGGCCTGTAATTTAGATATTGTCTTCTTGTTGCAGTTTAAAATACATTAGGAAAAGGATTTTGTACTCCATTCTAAAGGCCTGTCCTCAGCCTTGCTATTTTAAGACCTGCATGTTTTCCAAACCTACCTGTAGATGAATGGAATCAGAACATAGTGGAGCTCAAGGACATTATCTAAACTCATAAAGGAATGACTTAATAAACAAAAAGTCAATCATAAAAGAAGCGCTCAACAAGACTCATGCTTGTAGGAGGAGTATATTAAAGGCTGGATTGTAGATCAGGTGATTAAATGGTGAGGACAGAATCAGAAGAAGTCGTCTTTAATAAGAATAAGAAATATTGTCTCTTGAAACTAGGATAACTGATTACATTCCATGACTTGCAAGTGTTTCTGTTTAAATCATTGACATAAGTGAGTGAGAAGGCTCATAGAGAAAAAGGCTTTGCCTCAGAACACACATTGTAGAACAAAGATCCCACGCATGTATGCAGTAGCATTCAAGCCCTGTCCTTATATTTACCATAAATAAACAAGTGTAAAAAGAAATAATTGATTGTAAACACTAATTATTCTCTACATTTCTCTGGGCAGTATAGAAAATACTCTTAACTTGTTATCAAGAAATGTTTTTCTTCTAGGTTATAGGCAGAAATCTTGCTATATGACATAGCTAATTCATATATTACCACACAAGGAGCTAGGAGTGTGTGTGTATGTGTGTGTGTGTGTGTGTGTGTGTATGAGAGAGGGAGAGAGAGAGAGAGAGAGAGAGAGAGAGAGAGAGAGAGAGAGAGAGAGAGAGGACAGAAATGATCATGCCATAATGCCATAGTACATACATGAAATGTAGAGAACAACTTCTCTCTCACCATATATGTCTCAGAGATTGCATTCAAGCACCCAAGCTAAGTAGCACGTGTCTTTCCCTACTCTGAGCCATCTCACCAACCCAAGACTTTGAATATTAACTTCACTTTGAATATAAAACTTATACTGATTTAAAGATAGTTACTGAGGCCAAACTATTGGGTTGATATAACTTAGCAGAGCCTGTGCTGTCACTAAATACTTCATAAATACAAATACAATATAATCCAATTTTACCACAAACTTAAGCTTATTGTGATGGCTGCCAGTAACTATTTGTGTAAATCTGGAAAGAGAGTAAAACATACAATCTATTAGAAACTCAAAGGTTTTAGTTACACCTTTTTTTAAGTAACTATTTTCAAACATGCAAGATACTACTGATTTTTGGCAGATCACTGTAAGGCCTTATATTACACAGCAGAATTACATCATAAAATACAGTGTTGGTATTTTTATTAGGAAGTAGTCATTAAAGGGTTGGATTTTTTAAAATGTATCAATCATGTGATTACTGAAGCATAAAAACCTTAGAAAAACACGCCTACTATCTGTCATGAAATTTAAACTATCTATTGTAACCATCTTCATCATAAGAGCTAAAATTTTAACACTGAAATGTTTAAAATAATTTAATAGGTAATGATAAAATTTAGGAAACAATGTGTCCATAAATCATGCACAAGCAATCATTTAAAGGAGAGCATCCCATTATATTCTCACCATTATCCCCACCCCTGTTTCATGTATATACTAAAATAAATATAAAAATTAAATTTTGATATTTCCTTGTGTAAAACTGTATTATATTATTGAAAGTTTAACAGATCAAATTACAAAGATCTTGTTAAGTAAACATACATGAGGTGTATTTACAGAACAGTTCAAAGAAGGCATATCAAATAAAGATACTGAATTACGATGTTCATTATAAATAATCACTTTGGTCCAGAGAAGCTCACCATTAGAGATCTGCTCATTTGAATGATGCTTACTTGAAAATACTCCTGTACTGATTGACAAGGAGTCCCCCTTCCATTGTACTACTGTTGCTGAGGCTCACCTGCCTCACTCTTTATCTGCCACTGGTCTGTGCGGGAGATCAGAGCCCTAATAATAGATTTTTTGACAGTGAGCGTGCCTGCTACCTGTCCTACACAAATCCTCAGTGTTCATGTTTGCGTCATGGCAACAAAGCAGAGAGAGGGAAAATGTCAAGTGTTGAGTTTGAGGCACAGCCTTGCCTTGGCTTGACATTCCAGCCGAGTAGCAGTTATGAGATGCATAATTTTTTCTCTGGGACTCAGCTGCCATATCTATAGATGCTCTCAGCTCATCGACAGACCAGGGAGGGCAAGGTGAAGGCTTACAGCACAGATCAAGGTCTATAGCCGCTCTTTCGGTATTTTAAAATAGCCATTGTCCTGCTGATGAATGATTAAACAATATGTAAGAGCCAACAAAATCACGTATCTTCTGGTAATTTCTGTGTGTGTGTGTGTGTGTGTGTGTGTGTGTGTGTGTGTGTGTGTGTATGTAAAATTAGGAAAATAGATTAATATCTGCTTCAATTTCTACAATATTTGATTGACTTTGTAAACTAAAAGATCCTGACAAGCATATTATGAAAACTTAACTTTGCAGCAATGGTAATCAATTATTAAATTTCTTTCCTTGCATGTGTATGTTTTTATCATAAAGAATATGTCAAGCCTGAAATTAATCAAAAAAGGTTCTATTATGAACGTGAAGCTAGAGAGTATTGTGTCAGTGTCAGAGCTTGAATTTAAATATTCAGAGATTCATGCATATCTACTGCACTAAAATATCAGTGTAGGTACACGTCAGCCGCTGTTTAATTTAGAACTACACATCTCTGTAAGCCTCCGAATTGGTTCACCATGTCACCGCCTCATACAGAACACCGTACAGTACATTGGATTAATTAATGAATCCTTGCAGAGAACTGAGTTCTCAGTGTGTCAAGATTTCAGTTTTATGTTAAATATTTTCTAAAGGCCAGACCCTGAAATCTCAGGGCAGTCCCAAGCAGTGAGCTGTGAATTTAACCATAGGCTAACTGCTAATGATAAGGAAAAGAGTCCTAGCTGAGGCAGCTGTAATACAGTCATTGGATTAGGCTATCAATCACTCTGTTCCCCAAGGAAATGAGGAAGAAGAAGAAGAGCAAATAGTGGAAAAGGAAGTTAGAAAAAGGAAGGCATGACTTGAATAAGATTCCTCACCATCTTCACCCATGATTCATCTAAAATCCCTGGGCACTAGGGACTGATGGACTCTTCAGCTCTACTCCACGAAGCAGGCACATTTATTCTTTCCCAAATAAAGGACTATCAAAACACTCTTGCCTCTCTTCATCTGAGCATCTTTAAACCTACAGGAAGCAAATGCCTAATGACAAAAGAAAATAATAGATTAGTCTTTAGTTCTTTGGATTTAAGATTTACATTGCTGATTTTTTTTTTTTTTTGTATATACAGAATTCACTTGCTATGGATATAGAGAAATATACTTTTATTACATAAGTGCAGTCACATTTTGCTTATGAATATTCACAGGGTGATCCAAGAGTATAGTAAATAGAGTTGAGCATACATAGGAAGCCAGAAGGCTTTTTAGAGTACCATTAGTGGCCTCCTTACCTAAGGCTTTGGTCCCTTTGTATGGGGAGTTGGGGAGGATCTGGGAGTGTGATGTCCTTGGTGATGCACTAGGAAAGCATTTTGGAAGTGTAGAAGGAGACAAACTAGTGATATTGGGCACATTAGTTTGAACATCTAAGTTCCAAAATAAATTTAAAATCTATACTCAGTGTTAAAGTTAGAGAATTATGATATTTGATAAATAAATAGTCTTTGCCCATGGTCAAGTATCTGAAGCAAATAAACATAAATAGAATCAGAACTAAATCTTCAAAACAATAGAACGCAGAGTTGGGAGCCTCAGAAGAGAAAGCTTATGCTACACCACTAAAGGTTACATGTTGAAAGCCAACACTTGCTTATGCAAAGAGAATCCGGTCTGTGTGCCTGGGAAGATAACTTATGAATATCAGTAGTTCTTTGAAAAGCAAGCAGATATGAGAGGCACACAAGAGAAAATAAACTCAGATCGGTGAAATACATTGTTTTCTTTGTGGAGACACTAATACACTGAATAATGCCTCTCTCAGAATAAGTACTTACAAGTAAAATTGTGTATTTTCTCAATCCCATAAAAATGTAGGAAAAAGTGTTACAGTTGCTGATCATTGCTCTCAATTTAGTTATCTTCTGTTATCCCTGTGCAAAGCAACCCATCCCATTATAAGGAGAAGAGACGCAACCGTTACTGGGGCTAAGCTCTAACAATGAAGCCTTCCTTCCTTTAACACAGTTACAATGTGCACCGAGAGTCTCACAGAGTGAAGTGCGTAGTATGTTTGTGTTTACAGTCTTCTTTTATACATATGGCTTGCTGTTTGGCCCTGGTGACTCAGTACCATGTGAATTTCAATATATCAATAGGTAATGAATGATGGGGCATAGAAAACCCTTGACAATAGGCAGGTAATATGTGTTACTCCAGTTGGAGACTACCAAGATGAAGCAGAAGTTAAGAAAGGAGTAAGCTCAATGTAGAAGACAAGAAGGAATATAGTTACACCAGCTTCTCTCTCCTTGGTTAAAGAGTCCAATAGTTAACTCAACCCAGTGTGGTGGTTTGAATAAAATGACCTCAAAATCTCACTTTTCTCCTCTTAGTGGAATGGAATTATTTGAGAAGAATTAGGAGCTGTGCCCTTGTTGGAGGCGGGTCACTGGAGTGGAAATGGATGGGCTTTGGGATTTCAAATGACTGTGCCATTCCCAATTACCTTGATGATTATTTCTTTAGATTTGGTTTATTTGTGAGATGTGTATATATGCGTATCATTCTCTGAGAGAGTAACAAGATCATATTATGAGAATAACAATTTCAGCTTATTAGTTTAATTTGTATTCAACTTTCTGATAACCAAACCCTTATACATAAATTCAAATGTCTTTTAAAGTAATATACTTTTAATTTTCAGAAAAAAATTCTTTCTGGATTTATAAATCTCAGGATACATTTTGCTATGTGCTGTTGGTAGTGTTTGAAATTTTTTGATCAACTTCTGTTATTCGAAAAGTGGTCAGCACTAGGACCAACTATTTAATCACAGGGCACTGGCACCAGCCGAACAGAAACATCAAGGTGTTTAACATGATTTTTATTTGTGTAACACATTATTGAATAATTTCCATGCCATAATATTTAAATGACCCTATGAGGTGGGTATCACTAGGTCCATATTACGTACCAAAAAACTCCAGATAGTTAATTAAGCAACTCAACAAAGTCTGCGTAAACAAAAGTTGTCATAAACTAAGTTCAAACTTAGGTCTGTCTCCAAAGATAAGCTGACAGATTATCTTTTTAATCAATGTATTCTGGCATCTTCTATGGTTACTTTTTGATCTAAATATAGTGTACCCATTGAATTATGATATGCTAATGGTGTCATTGAGATATAAATATATTCAATCTGGGTTTAAAACCTTATGAGTATATTCTTCTAAACCCTTGATTCCTATATCATTTCATCTATATATGGGAAAACTGATCCAACTGTATGAAAGAGTGACAATCCAGACATTTCATCCCAAGAAGCAAAAATGGAGGCAGTATCCAGTCATTTTTCTTGAAGTATAAGAATGTGAGGTTTTCTTGAATTGAAACATTCATCAATATAGCGATAAATAACTTTATTTCTTACTGACTTGAATGAACTATGGAGTGCTTGGTCCAACCATGCTGTTGAAACAAACTTTGAATGCCATTCTTCATTCCCTTTTTGCAATCCTCAGTCAGTTACAAATCTCCATGTTCTTGGGGCTGTCTTGTTGTCTTTTCCCACAGATCCATCTTTCTCCCCAGCAGTAGCGACCTCTCCTTTATAATTTCAACTGAGCTTGCAAAAAGCACTAGGAAGCAATTCAGATTCACTTCTATTTTGTCAGGTGGAGAGAAAGAAAAAGACATTTTGAAGACAGTGAGATGAGGGGTCATGTTAAAATTAAAAAGCCTGTTCTGAAGTGTTAAGCACTCAAAAAGGAAATGAAGGGACCTCAACTACTCTTCACTCCCTCTATCAAAAAAGGACAGAATATGAATTAAATCAGTAGAGTAAACATGGTGAGACTTTTAGTACACATCTAGTATAATATATCATGAGACATTTTAATTAGCATTTAGGAATAAGAGTGGATTAGAAGCAGAGTCCATGTTATGTTCTGAAGGTACTCTGATTTAACACATCATTGATGACTGATGTGTATGAATTATGACAGTCTTTATATTAGCATATATTAATTGTACATACATGCAGGAAAATGTCATAACAAATTATCCACCTTTTACAAACTAGGGCCATGGCTGTTCCATACTTGTCTCTGATGCTTTTTCTAGATCATTGGTTCTGAACCTTCCTAATGCTGTGACCCTTTAATAAAATAAAATTGTTTTAATGGCTACTTTGTAACAGTAGTTTTGCTACTGTTATGAATCATAAAGTAAATATCTGTGTTTTCCAATGGTTTTGGACCATTCAAGTGAAAGGGTTGTTTGACCCCAAAAGTGTTGCAACCCACAGGTTGAGAACCCTGTTCTAGATTAATTTATTCTAGTATGCACCTAAGAGGCTCTTAACATATAGGGTGAAAACATTGAGGAGTGATTTCTCACCTTGTTAGCAAAATTATAGAAAATAATCTATAAAAATGGTACTAAGATTTGGAAGTGTTTAAAAACTATCAGATGATGGATATTACAAATATACCATAATTGATCTAGTAAAATCCTTAGCACTCCTATTAACCTCTGTCCTTCACACACCTCTCATATTAATATACTGACGAATAACACAAAGGAATATTTCAAGGGAGATGTCAAAAGTTTAATGGATCAGATTATTACTATGTTAGATTTTTATTCCTTAGTTAAAACACTTGATATTTTACTTTTCTCATATTAAAGGGAAATTATAGATTTCTAGTATAAAGTGTAAATATAAATGAGTTAGATCAAAAAATGCTTTGAATGGTTTAACCAGTCCTTAACTCTTGAGTTCCACAAATTGTAGTTATAAGGACAGAGTGATTCTTATGGATATATATGTATGGACATATATGTCATGCATATATGCATGTCTGTTTTTATGTGTTTTTCTAAATCATACGCAAGGAGTATCAGTTTTACCTTCCTACAGATGTTTAAGCAGACATTGTTAGAGTTTCCAGAGTGATGACAGTCACCTGAGAATCTTTATAAATATGCAGATTTGTCCTAGAGAACCGTTTGCGCCATATATCATCAAGTATCTTAGAGGAGACTGCTACTTGTGCCTTTCAGTCCTCTATTTGGAAGGAAAAATCAAGGAAATATAATGTGAGGCATACTATCTTCATATGATATTATGTAATACAGTTTGAGATGTTTCTTTCACAAGATAAAATCAAATAAAATTATTTTCTCTAGGTGATTAAATTTAATCAAAGATTGTTATAATACCAGTAATCTAAACAGAGCAATTTAAATTTTGATTGAGTAGACCAAACAAAATAAACTCCTTGAAAGTCTGACAGAAATATCTAATGACATAGAGAATGACAGATATTCGTTCTAAAGTATGACAACATTTTGGCTTGACTTTAGACTATTTGTTAAAATGGTTGTGAAATTTCCAGAAATTCTCTTTAGTAAATTTTACTTCTAGGTAATAAATTTTTAATGATGAGATTCATCAATAAAAATATCTTTAACCAACTACATCATGACATAGTATTTCTGAGACTGTGTCTAGAAATGCATGTGTAAAAAAGACATCATTATGTGAGTATCTCTTGTCTGGCTGTGGTTTTTACAGGTTTCCCATCTCTAATCCAGGAGAAATATAAGCATTCAATATTTCTATGCTTACTTTAAGGAAAGTAGAGTTGTTTTCATTTTGGTAGGTTGGCCATGACATTAAAGGTCTTGACCTCTGTGAACAAAAAGTGACCTGGAGGCAGTTTTTGATGTTTAAGGGCAGTAGTCTTAGAGGCCAAGATCTTGAAGAAGAGTCATATAGCTTAGGGTTTTTATAGTTTGTTTCTTGCAAATTATGCAGATTTACATATACATCCTCTACATATAGTATCAGAGATCAAGGCAAGGGTGGCAATTACAACTATTTATGCTTAATCCCTTATAGTCCTATAAAAGTGTACTAAATTATGTTAAATTGTTTTTGAGTGATGAGCAACAATGTTGTTTCTATCTCTACTCTGGAAGAGGAGACTTTTGTCTAACAAATAAAATAAAATAGGGAGTATTGTCAACAGACAAAGATGACAACCTACAAAATAAATGGGGAAACATGATAATTCAACCAAAGGAGCAAAATACCAAGATAGAAAAAAGTCCACATTGTTGTGTGATGATGCAGGAGCTGTGTTGTGAAATACAGGCATCTCTGGAAGAAAAGAAGGAAGACAACAGAGAAATTAAAATCAGCAAAGAAGGTCATTGACAAAAGAATGTGGATTCATGAGAAAGAAAGTAAACAACAAAGTAATTTAAAGACAAGAGAATATCATGCATCTACTGAGCATCCATACACACAAGCCACTCGTCATTGAGAAAAAATCCATACAAAGAATATCCTACTTCATCACACTTCTGAAAATGCTTTCCATTAGAAGATAGATCATTCAGTGACATGGCACCAGCTGTGTTTATAAAAAGATAAAGAGAAGTAGAATATGTTCTATGGGTGTGAGGTGAGGTATGGGGGTAGGGGATGTCTCAGTGGGTCCATGCTGAGGCATCCATTCCCCAAGTGGGATCAGCCATATAATGGTATAGTATAGAATAGAGTTTATTCAGGGCATGGGGAGGGGAGTTAAGAGGGTAGTAGAAGCAGGAGGGAGAGAGAATGAGAACGAGAATGAGAGAGAGAGAGAGAGAGAGAGAGAGAGAGAGAGAGAGAAGTTAAGGCCAGCCATGAGCACGTGGAGAGAGGGGGATGGGAAGGGATAAGGGGACATAGGGGGAGCAAGAAGGCAAGGGAGCAGGAGAACAAGAGAGAGGGGAGGGGGCAAGTAGCCCCTTTTATAGTGGGCCAGGCCTACCTGGCTATTGCCAGGTAACTGTGGGGTGGAGTTTAGACAGAATGCTAACATTCCCCCATTTTGGTTTAATTAAAAAAGAAAAATTAGAAAGAGGTGATGGTGAAGCTGAATAGGGTCATCATGATATCTAGCTACTACCTGCTGGCATTGGAGGTAGTGTGTCTCTAGGGAATCTGGAAGAATGGGTATGGGGGATGTTTCTCCAGTCTTAGGAGAGTTGGCTGTTTTCTGCTGTCCAGGGTCTGTGGAGCCATCTGAGGATAGGTCAGAAAGAACAGGTCCAGTAGATGCATTCCTGTGTGTGATTGGAGATGGAGCATCTGGAGGTTGTTTCTCTGGAGCTGTTCTGTACCAAGTCAGAGTGTCATAGAATGAAATAACAGAAGAAAGTGGAGAGCTGCAGATGTTATAAGAAAAACTATTCATAAGTCCAAAACTTTATTGCGTGGCAGGACGAAAATTCTCAGATATACAATGGCTCAGAAAAAAATACAGCATATTCTTCTTTAAAACACCACTAAAGACTGCAAATGTGTGTGCATGTGAGTGTGCAGGTGTATATGTGTGTGTGTGCATGTGAGTGTGCACGTGTATGTGTATGTGTGTTTAGGACAGACACACACAAAACAACCAAGTAATGAATTACAGTGATGATTTTCAAATTATAGTTTCTGGACTATCTGCTAGCACCACCTGGGAACTTATTAGGAGCACAGAATTTCAGGACCAACTCCAGAAAAACTGAATCAGAAACGCTGGGCTGTGGGACCACTAGTCTGTTTTTAACAAGCCCTCCAGGTGATTCTCAAGCTGAAATAAGAAAGTGGATGAATTAAATTAATCAATTCAAAAATCAGAAGGCCTTTGTGCAAGTTTTAATCTTTTAAAAACTGATTATACATTGGATTCTAAGTAATTTTTGAAAATTGGTATTCAAAATTGTGTATCTAGTCCAAAAATAGTCATAAAAGACAACCCATGAATACTGATAAAATTTTACCCTCATATTAGTTTAACAAAGAACAACTAATAAAAAACTAACAAAAATTGGGGTTCAAACATTTAAAATATTCAGCTAAAATAAAATGCTGGTTTTTGTGGTTCTTTCTTTCTTTTCTTTCTTTCTTTCTTTCTTTCTTTCTTTCTTTCTTTTTTCTTTCTTCTTTTTTTAAACTGAGTTTAACTATGTGTAAAGGTCTGACCTAGAACTCACTATGTTGCCAAAGCTAGCCTCAAGCTTGCAGTGATCCTCCTGTCTCAGGCTTCTAGGTGTTGAGATTACAGATGTATGCCACCATGATTTGTCAAAATAGTCCTTAAAAATGTTTTTCTTCACTTAGATACTTATAAACTACATTGTGTCCCAAAGGACATTTGAAGAATTTGAAGTTAATTTCTATAAGAAGTTGTGGAACTATAAAGGAGGACCTATACTCTATAATACCCTCATTTATTATCTCTCTGATGTGCATCCTGCCTCTAGATTGTGACTGGCTCAGAGCAAGTGCTCAGTCAGTGGGCAAATATTCCCAGTCAGGACTTGCCTTGAAGGTGATGGCTCTGTAGTATAATTAGAGAGTTGCATTTAGGAGTGTAATGGGAAACAACATGGTGATCAAAATATTGACATGAATGTTGAGTCCCATAAACTTTAATGGCTTTCAGTCTGCTGGTTATATTTGTATAAAGAACAGTATCTCCTTCAGAGTTTAGTAAGAATGAAGCTAAATCTAATATATAGTATAAGGAGTACATTTACATAGCACTTTGTCTTTGTGCAGTACAAACAGTTCCAAAATATTACTATACTGGGAAAGTGACCATGAAACTGACATGCTAAATTTAATGTTTTTCCAAAGGACCACATAGAATGTTCAGAGAAATTTTATTTGTGAATCTAATATATTTTTAATACTGGAAACTTAACTTGAATAATATGTTTGAAGAGACAAGCATAATGACCACAAAAGATTATTCCAGGAATGCAAAGATGGTTTCTAAGTGTGTCCCAAAGTGGGTATCCTTAATCATATTTTATATATCTTCTTTCATATTCTACCAGATTTCATGTCTTTACTTTCATACATATTTTTCTTTACTTTTTACTTATTGTCTTCTGGATTAGGTTGGTGAAGGGTAGAGGATTCAAGTCACATGAAATCCATTACTTTGGATCCTAATTAAAAAGCAAAATTAATCCCTACATTCCAGAGGCAGAGATGGGTAGATCCCTTGAGTCCAGCCTGGTCTACAGAGTTCTACATCAGCCCAAGCAAAGCAGAGAAACCATGTCTCAAAACAATCATACAGAAAAAGACATGGAAAGAAAATAAAAAGTAAATAAAAAATAATCTTTTGTAAATTTTTTGTGTATGGACTTTTATACTTTTTTATCTATTGTCTCATTCATGTTTAAAAATAAGTTTCTTACCACTTGTAAGTTAAAGTTTCTGTCTACACTTAAATGAGTATACACATGTCAATATGTATATACATCTATACACAATTAAAACGGATAAATTAATAGTAACTTGCCTAACTGAAGAAAAATATCTGAACTATTAGAATTCACCATTTTAGATTTCTCTGGACCTTCCTGTCATTATTGCAAAATATAAATATTTGCTTTCACTGTAAAAGGTGTTTTTGTTGTTGCTGTTTTGATTTTTTGTGTTTGTTTTGAGGGTTTTTTGTTTTGTTTTGTTCATTTTACGTCTCCAATTAGCCTCATTTGTTTCTCCTCTCATTTCTGTCAGAGGAGAATGATGGCAGGAAAGCTGTCTGAGGTCAGTAATACCATTTGGTCTTTTAGCAAAGTTGAAGTATTCATCCTTGGCTTCCTGACGTGAGAACACCAGAAACTATTTCATTACTGCCCCTTAGTCATGGGTTGGTAGCTTGTCAACAACATCTGGACGTTTTTGTTCTCCATCCACTCCTGTTCTTGTCATATCCTGAATTGTGGTAGAATAATGAGGCAGTCACATAACTTACAAAGTGTAACCTTCAAGAACTGGAACATTGGGAAATTGCCTCATGACTAACCAGCCACTTTGGACTTCCCTGCTACCTTTTGGCTATACTGAAGCCCTTGAGTATGCCAACTACCTGTCACCTCTGAAAGGCACAACATGTCTACAGAGGAGATAACTCTTCCAAAAAAGGAAAATGTTAAGCCACAATCAAAGAGCATCTTTTGTATCTTTGTATTTTTGAACTGATTGAGTCATGAAATAAATGATAGCAAACTTCCATGGCACATTAGTCAGAGTTAGTCACATAAAGCAAACAAGGTGATCACACACTAAACGCATAAACAGTGCTGTCAGTGTTTGAAGGGGCTCAGGATGGCAGTGTGCTTAGGACCAGGACTGAGCATCTGTAAAATAAAGCAGGGTAGGTATGAAGCATAGTGTTTGACAGTGAAGTTGGAGTGGCAACCTAATGATATATACATGATACAATGGGAATCTAAGCAAGACAGGATGGTACAGTGAAAGCCATGGTGGGCTGAGCATATATGCAAAAAGAGAGGAAGGGAAGGTATAGGTGACTCTATCAACATAGGCCAAACATCTGCATGAGTGATGGTGACATTTCTAGTAACTGCAAGAGCAGCTGTCTGGTAGAAAAATAAATGATGCTTAAAAATTCATTTGGGGGATGTTCTTGGACTTCAGATGTCAGATCATCAAAGGAGAGAGTATAGGAATTAGTTGAATTTTAGCGGTTGAAGCTGAGAAAGGAAAAGCTGAAATCAGACTTTGTTCATTCCTACTATTAGCAAGGTGCATCAAAGTCAGGGAGCATGTGGAAATGAACTTGAAACTCAGATAGAGAAAGAAAAGGTCCAAGAACAATTTCCACATTTTCTGATGAAGAAAATTAGCAAGAACCAGGCACCATGGCTCAAATTTTAATCTCATTATTCAGGACAGGAGGCAGGAGGATTGCTATAAGGCTAGCCTGGGATAGGTAGTGAATTAGTGAGTTCCCCTTTATGGCATCAAAATGAAAATGTGTCTCAATAAATAAAGATGAAGAAAGAAGAAAACCTGGAAGATCCATGAAGAAAGCAGAGAGAGAGGTTAAAATGTCAAGTTCAGTGTGGCGGCCACTCCCATGTCTGTGCTGAGAAGAGGCAACCTTCTCACGGACAGGGATGAAGAAAGACTTGATAAAAGAAGCATCAGTTGCCATTAATCTTTATTCAAGGTTTCAAGCCTAGAAATATTGGACAAAGTACTATTCACATGGATTAGTCAGCTTCCTGCTACTGTGATAAAAATACTCTAGTAAAAGACTTGCAAGACATAGGGATTTATTTGGATGCAAGTCTTAGATATTTCAGTTCATGGTAACATGACATGGGACCATGATGAGTTAAAAGAATGATGCAGGGTGTGAATGTGGTGGAACAAACTATTTACCCCCTGGCAGCCAGGAAGACAGAAGAAGGGTGCTGAAGGGTGCAGAAGTCCTGGGGTGAGAGCATCCTACCTGGTCATACTTCCACGAACCTACCACCATCCTTGAACTGCTTTGAATGTTTCCCTCACTTCTCAGTTATCCCTACAGTTATGAGTTTGTCAGTGAATGAAGTTAGAGTCTTTGCAATCTAACCACTTTTCAAAGACCCCACTTCTGGACACTGCTCTATGGCCATGTTTTCAAATCTTAGGCATCTACCAGCATACCAGAGTATATGATTAATAGTGTCAGGGGTGGGATCTCTCCCATGGAATGAGTATCAAGTTGGGCAAGTCATTGATTGGCCAATCACTCAATCTCTGCTCCAATTATATCCCTGCATATATTGGGGGCAGCGCAAAATTTTGTGTTAAAGGTGTTGTGTGTGGGTGGATGTCCCTCTCTTTCCACTGGAAGTCCTGACTGGCTATAAGATGTGGCACTTCAAGCTCCATATCCCCCCTGCTAGGAGTCTCAACTAGGGTCACCTCTATATCCTTCCAGGGACCCATGTCCCAGGTCTCTGGCTTGTTCCAGAGATACCCAACCCCCACATATTGATTTCCCTTCTCTCTACCAGACCTCTCACTCCTGCTTTCCCCATATCTGATCCCCTCCCTAGATCTCCTCCTTAACCACCCTGCTCAGTTCCCTCTTTCTGTCCATTTCCAATGTCTATTTTATTTCCTATTCTGAGCGAGATTCAAGAATCTTCCCTTGGGCCCTCCTTGTTACTTAGTTTCTTTGGATCTATGGATTGTAGCTTGGTTATCCTGTACTTTCTGGCCAAAAGTGAGCACATAGTATGTGTATCTATTATGTCCAAGAAAAGAAAGTTAAGCTTAACAGCTCTTCTCAACAGCAGTAGACTAAGCTTCAAATCCAGGAGTAGGCACCTTGTCTCCTGAATCCTAGTTTCCTAATCTTTACTCCATCCCCCACAGCCACAAAGAAATTTGAGAAATATTGCCCCCACACACACAAAAGACATTTTATAGACAGTCCCATATGGAGGGGCTGGAGAGACAGCTCATGTTCCTTGGAGGAGTGGAGTTGGGTTCCCAGTACCATACACACGTGATTTCTCACTGCTCTGCTTAGGGAAGATAATATGGGTCAAGTAGCCATTGATTCAGATAATGAAGAAAAGCAGGAGACCAATACTGTCTTTACAGTGATGTTCAGTGGCCTGGATGATTTTGTCCCAGTTTTTGCCATTCTCTGCAACTACCATAAGGCTGTGACTCACCATGCTGACATATTTGTACTTCTGCATAGTGCCAACATTTCTTATTTTTCTGAATCCACAAATGTGCTACTTCCTTGAATAATGAAATACCTACCTTAATATTCTTCAAGTCTCCATCCAGCATTTTTCTTCAGTGCCCAAACCACTTTGAAAGTCCCTCTGACAGAGTCCATGCATCCTCTCTAATGATCCATCTTCATCTGTCCCAGGGTCTTCTCAGTCTTCTTTAGATAACTTCTGAACAGCAGACACCTTCCTCACACATTTGATGCCTATTTCCACACCCTAGAGTGCTGTGGTATCAATACAGGGTCTCTCCTTAACTTCATGGTATGGCTTTTATAGTAGTGCCAAATAGACAAAGCTTGGTGAATTTTCCCACCACCTTTATTATCATTATTAATGACTATATATATGTATGTATGCATGTGTATATACATATATATACATACATATAGGTATGCATGTACATATGTATACACATGTATATATACATAAACAGAAATGTATATACATATATAAATACATATATATATATACATGTGTATATATTTAGTTTCTGACAAAGTATGCATATGTATATATATATTTATATATGTACATATGCATATATGTAAGCACACATACACACAAATACACACACTTTGGGTAACTTTGTTTCAAATGCTCCATACTTACATATTTACCTTTGAGTTAATGTGTTTAGTTTGCTTATTTTTGCTCCTTAAAATATACCTTCGTAAAGAAAAGACTGCCATAATGTTTATAAACTGTGCTATGAGCTCAGTGAATACAAAAGAATACTTCCAGGCTGTGTATGGTAATTTAGAGTCATGTGCTTCAGTCAACAGTAAATGTTTCCTCCAAGTTGACTCCTTAAACTCAACAGGGAAATTGAAAGGATAGCTTGTGAACTTTTCATAGTATATAAATTTCATGAAACATTACCTTATCCTTGAAAAATTATTACTAAATACTTTAGTTCTTGAATTGTATACATACCAAGAAAGTTGGGGGCTTCAGGGTTTCAAATAATGCAAATAACTTATCAGACAAGCTAGACACTTGCATTTTAATACGTGTGAATTCATGCAAGAAAGAGAAAGGGATTCAGAAAGCTGCATGGATGTTTTACAAAAAGCAATAAACATGCCAGTCCCCTAGGAAAACTAGGGCAATAATTTAATCATGTATTGGCAATATCTATATTCCTAGATAAATGCAAACACTTCCAAAGTATAAATAGCTTACTGCCTTCAGCAGCTCTTTTCCATACCTTGTCAGGCAAGCCTACAACAGCCAAGATTTGTTCTTTAAAGGCTTAACTGCCATTTCACAGTGTGTATGAAAATAGTGGTACATTTCAAAGTGATTCCTGGCAAGAGGTAATCCTTTCGAGTATTGCGGAGTGTCAGTACTGTTCCGTAGCATCCTTTATACAACCCTGTGTTGATTATAAGTACCTTCTCCTCTTTGAAGGTATCATAGCAAAACACCTAAGTTTTGCACTTGACCTTGTCCTTATACCTGAATACCTTAGAAAATCATTGCTTCTAAAATTAAATTCTTGCTGGAGACTTTGCAAACTTCACTTAAAACAGAGTCATTGTGAAACACGTGTGATGGCATTAAAGGGACAACTACATCTAGAAGTTGGTTTTCCTGGAATTATTTACTACTTATAAGAGCATCCCACATTGCTATCTCCTCTTAGATTTTAGAATATCCATGATTTAAAAAAAAAAAAAAAGACCAAAATGAATCCATTATTCTTTCAGATTACTTCATGGCTACAGGGTTTGGACCGACATTGATTTCAAGTCAAACATAATTTTACATTTATTTATTTGTTGACAGAGACAGACAGACTCACACACACACACACACACACACACACACACACTCACACACACACACACACACAGAGAGAGAGAGAGAGAGAGAGAGAGAGAGAGAGAGAATATTAGAGGACAATCCACAGTAATCTGTCCTCTCCATTCACCATATCGGTTCCTGGGACTGAACTCAGGTGGTCAGGCTTGGAAGCAAGCACCCTGACCTGTTCAGCTGGTGGCTAGTGCTCAACTATAATTTTCTAACTAACTGATGCTTTCCTCTAAAACCAACAGGGAAAGATCTATGTTTATTTTTTTATTTACATTTTATTTCTGTATTAACAACACCACCAAAATTAAAGGTCAATGATAAGTCACATGTCACCTGTTTGATTTCTGAGACATCTTTTAACAGAAAGTGAAAGGTAGGCATTGACAAATGTTCTAAAGAAATCATCCCTATAAGTTAGGTCTAAAGGATGCAAAACAATCTGTGTTTCATCTGTTCTTCAGTTTAAAAAAAAAAAAAAAAGACCATGGACTCCTGAAATGGATGAGGAGTTTATCCTTAAAATACTCAAAGATTAACCTTTTAAACAGCGTCGCTTTGCAACCTATTTGTTCGAATTCAAAGTTCAATTGTGTTCAACACCATGGAAAGTTTTATGATTGAATATGTGCAATTATAGTACATACAGGCTTAAAAATAACTCAGGGGACTGAACAAAGTTTTCCAGTAGTTAATCATTAATGAAGATCTTGAGTCTGTACTTTAAATAAAGACAAAACTCAGTATAATGATCTCATTAGCACCTTACAGAGGTTATCTATTTCAGTATTTGTCAGGAGGATTCAGATGGAAATAAACTCCTTAACATATCTAAGAGAGATTCTTGATCAAATATTCAGTTAAGAGATGTATCAAGGCTGATTAATTGTTGTGTAAATAGAGCTTCAAACCAAGGGCAACAGAATCTACTTCTCTCTAAGGGTGGTCCATTCTAAAAGTAAGCTCCCCTACCTGTGTACTGAGCCTTAGTTTAATTTGTTTTTATACATTTGGTCCAAACATCGCTTTATAATGCAGAAGTTGAGGAAAATAAATAAAACCATGAGGTGGGTTTACTTTGGCTAAAAGTCAAATGGAATGGAGACCTTTCCCAGGTGTTCAAAAATTGAGTTTTCAAAGGGAAAAAAAAGTGTGCTTATTTGTCTCTGACAAAATCTATTGCCATGATTTTGGTTTGTAGGAAGAAAGAACAAGAAACAGGTCACAGTCATTCCAGAGTATGGGCTCACTCCTCAAAGTATCATTGTGACCTGTGAGCAAATGCAGCTGAGGTTACTGAGGTGTTAGGGAAATAATCACTGTGACTGACCCATCATAGGAAAATGAGGTGAGCATCCATCATTCAAACCCTGGAAACTTCTTAACCGACCTCCTGTCACTTGGTGGAGCTCTAAGTGAGAAGATGGAAGTAATCTATTGGGGACAGTGAGGGTGCCTTCATTTATCTACTTCCTGGGAAATCCTCTCCTGTATTTCTTTATTCTGTTTGAATGGAACAGATCCTTCCAAAGGGTCATCATGATAAAGGATCTAGTCAAGTGTCAGGAATAGTCAAATCTCTTGAAAATACTCAGATTCCTTGAACTTAAAGAGTATTCTCTTAGATGTTTTATTGTAACTATCTCTAAAGCCCATTATCCCTTCTAAGATAACAAAGAGGCTGTCTTCAGGATTTCTGCCTCTCTGCTTGGTCTCTATATGGTTAAATGTTTCTCTGAGATGACCTTTCTATTCCAATCCCACAGGATGTACTGAAGTGAACTTCTGTCCCATGTCAATCCTGTCATCACTCTTCCATCTCCTGCCCAAGCACAGCCCTATGCTCAATTTTCTTTTCTTTTTGAACATCATCATTAATGATGCTAACAAAGACTTTCTAAGTATTCTTGGTAAACTCAAGTTTTATCTTTTATTATGTGTGTGAGAAAGAATGACACACACATGGAGACCCGAGGACAACTTTGAGGAGTGAGCTCTCTAAGTCTCCAGTGGTTTGCCAGCCACTGACCTCAGGTCATCAGGCGTGTTAGCAAGCATTAGTATCCACTAAGCCATAAAAAGGCCTGTTTCTATAAGGCTTCCTAGTTTATTATTATTTTATGCATGTGTGTGTGCTTGTGCACGTGTGTGTATGTGTGCTTATACACACATGTGGATGCCCATGAATACAGGTGTCCATGGATGCCAGAAGTGTTGAGTTCATCTGGAACTCAGCAGATTTCAGTCCAAGGTTTATGTGCTGAGAACTGTCCTGGGGAAAAAGTCTTGCACCATCACAGTATGGCTCCTTTTAGCCAGTGCTCTTAACTCCTGAGCCATCTCTCCAGCCCTCACTTTTCTATGCCTAATACCCTCTCCTGCCTAAGATTTAACTATACTTAGTAAGACAGAGGGGGTCCTCTTCTGCTTTTCTTTTTTTTTTCTAAATTTTTTATTACGTATTTTATTTATTTACACTCCAGATTTTTTAATTGGATATTTTATTTATTTACATTTCAGATGTTATCCCGTTCTCCATTTACCCCAGCAGAAGCCCCCTATACCATCCCCCCTCCTCTTGCTTCTATGAGAATGTGCCCCCATCCACCCATCCATTCCTACCTCTCCATTCTCGAATTCCTCCACAGTGGGGCATCCAGCTTTCATGGACCAAGGATCTCCTCTTCCACGGATGCCTGACAAAGCCATCATCCCCTACATATACAGCTGGAGCCATAGGTTCCTCCCTATGTGTTTCCAGGCTGACTATATAGATCTTGGGAGCTCTGGTTGGTTGGTATTGTTGCTCTCCCCATGAGGCTGCAACCCCTTCAGCTCTTTCAGTCTTCTCTCTAACTCCTCCATTGGGAACCCCTTGATCAGTTCAATGGTTAGTTGGGAGACAGAGATGGATGCTCACAGTTAACCTGCTTTTCTAAGGCACCCTATTTTCCTGTGCATACATTTGCTTATGTGGGTGAGGTTGAACATGCGCGCGCGCGCACACATACACACACACAGACACATACACACACACATAGACACACACACACACACAAACACGCACATACTAACACACAGAACCTATTATCTTGAGAGTCCCAGGTCCTTCAATGTAAAGGAACCTTGTCTGTGGTTTCTGGGCTAAGTTAAATGCTCCTTTTAAATATTCTCCTTGCCTCATCATACGTCTATCAAACAACTTGCTATTTTGTGTGGTTATTATTTCTTTGCATTTCTCTCTTACTTGTTGGAAAGCAATTTCAACATTGAATTGGCCTCTCAGTCCATTCCTAAACCTTCTATTAGCAGAGTTGCTATGTTTTAGTAGTGGGTTCTCTGTAAGTTCTGGAGATGAAACACAGACAGATATTGAGTGAAGATCAAACCTTGACTAAACTTACTGGAAATGAGTAAGGGTTTGAGAGAAAAGTTATTTGACTAGTGCGGTGGTTTGAGTATGCTTAGCCCAGAAAGTAGAACTATTAGGAAGTGTGGCCTTGTTAGAGTAGGTGTGGCCTTGTTTAAGAAACATGTGACTGTGGGAGTGGGCAGTGGGATCCTCCTCATAACTATGTAGGAGACAGTCTTCTCCTATTTGCCTTCGGAATATAATATAGAACTCTCAGCTCCTCCAGCACCGTGCCTACCTGGATTGTGCCATATGTCCTGCCTTGATAATAATGGACTGAATCTCTGAACCTGTAAGTTAGCCCCAACTAAATGTTTTTCTTAATAAGAATTGCCTTGATCATGGTTTCTCTTCTTGGCAATGCAAGCCCTAACTAACACAACTAGCTTCCCTTTCAATGTTCAGGCCAAAGAAACTCAGCCCTTGTAAACTTACAGGGAAGCAGTTTGTATTTGTCCCTTTCACTTCAGCAGTGTCCATGTTTTAATTGACCCAGAAATTTGTCTCCAGTTATTTGTATGCTAAATAAATTAGCATCCTCTTCTCAACACTGAATTGGTCTGTTCTGTAGGCAGAAGTGAGTGTACAGGATTAGCCAGTGAATAGGCAAAATAATGCATATACATTTTTTTTATCAAATATTTCTAGAGATCTGTGGTTTTATCAAAAACTAAAATGAAAAAGTGAAGAAAGCCAGGACTTGGATCTGATTGGCCAAAAAGCAGAGCTAGGGAATGAAAAAAGTCGTTATAAAGGATTGCAGGCTGAAGAGACTCTATTGGAGGATCATGATGTCTGTCGAGCCATACTGACTTCCAGCCTTACTTTGCAAAGACCAAAGTTGTTTATAAATGTAGAATCCTGACAGAAGATCGTTTGCCTTACTGCCTACTTTTTCTTCCCTCCTTTCTTATTTTAGGAAATATTGAGCTGTAGTCAGGTATGAAGGCACTGGCCTTAAATGCCAGTTTTGGGGAGATGATGCAGGAGGATCAGGATTTCAAGACCACCTTCATCTATATAGCGAGTCTGAGTCCAATATGGGTTACTTGAGATACTGTCTCAAACAAAAGAACAGAATTAGTACAATCTACCAAAACTCTACTGAAGTGAAGGTCTCAGGCTATCTTGATGCTTGGAATCTTGTTAGGAAATAAAAGTTGATTGTGGCAATTTTGCTAAATAATACTGAAAAAAACCTATCAATATGATGAGCTTCTGTCTTCAGTGTGATTGAATTTTCACAGAGCTGTTGTCTGTGCACTATGTGTATATAGATGACATGTTTCAATCCTTACAGATTGCATGTCAGATAGTGGTGGTGCAAGTACAGATACACCATGTTTCTAATATAAGGAAAACCTCTCTTTTCAAGTCAAAAGATTGAAAAAAGACCTTTCAGTCAGCTTAAGTAAATATATTTTGGATGTGAATAAAATTTTTAGTTATTAATATTATTTAATAGCATAATTTCCTTATGAATGTGCACATTAAAATTGCATTGCATGTAAAATAATGAATCCTAATTAGGATGTAACCTTTTACTATATTTATTTTGGGAAAAATGTTCTACTCGCATACAATATTGATAACAGTGATTTCTTACCAATGTAACTACCTTTTTAGTTTCCCAATACAATTTTTCCAAAGATACTTTTTTACTCCATAAAAGCTATTTAGGATAAAGTACTTCTTAAGTCATAAGTGATTTTGTTACTGAAAACCTTACATAAAGTTAAAAATACTAATGTATAATATATATTTTCCTTATTCTGTAAGAATATGCTCACAGTGCTAACAATGCAATTTGAATCCATTATACACTGTTCAGAAATAGGATTTAAACCATTTTAGCTTTATTTATTTCTCTCTTTATTTTAGATAAATCTATCAGACAGCACCTGTAATATAGAAAGTGTCAAATTGAGTAGTTTATTATTTTTTTAATAAGCTTACTGAGAAAGTACCACATTATCAAGAGACTTTTGAACATATTGAATGGAAGGTGATTCCTTTTCTCAGAGAAGAAAATTAACACTGAAATCTCATCATGAATATGAACACTTATGGGATAATTCACTTGAAAAGATAGAGTCCTGTGTACTGTCAGTCTCCACCCACATTCATGGGTTGAACTCATAACCCCCCAAGTTAACTATGTTTGAATACACAGCTTGTGCAGAGGTAATAATGGTTCAATGAGGCTATGGGAGTGTCACTTCAGCTCTAGAGCTAATGATCTTTGAAGTGACATTAAACTTCTCCCTTTCTGCTTTGCATGTACACACCAAAAAGGTAGCCACCTGACAGACAAAAAGAGAGCAAGCCTCAGATGCCTCATCTGCTGGCATCTTGATCTGGCTTTCAGATCCATGGAACAAATTTCCCTGCTCTGTGAGTCAAATTCCCAAAGTGGAAATAAAAAGCTTGAGTACCCACCAACCAGTTCTTGGTTATCTGGAAATAGTTGACAATAAGTCTACCCAAAGAGCGGCCTGTTTTCCAACATGAAATCCATACATTAGTTCTAGCAGTCACTCCAATTCGTGATTGCTTATGATAGTACCCAGTCTGTCACTGGTTCTAACATTCTCGAGTTAACCATAATAGTCCAAGCTTCTACTCCCATTCTCCTTGCAATTCTGAACAGAAAGAAGCATGCAGTCTTTGCACATCTCCATGTGCAGGTCCATGACAGGATGTCGTGAAATGTTGGACTCATATGTAGATGAATGTACACGGCACAGTTAGTTTAGAAACGATGTATTCTATTGTCATCTACATCAGAAGAATTTTCTGATAACTCAAGCAGTTTTTGACTTCTGATTTAGTGTGCATTAGTACAAATGTCCAGGGACAGATTTTTTTTCAGTTGAACACTTCTGAAAGACTAATTAGTTTAATTGATCCAAACTTCTTAGTCTTTATGTCACTCTGAGACATGAGTTTTATTGTTTAACCCACTGTTCCAGAGAATTTTATTTTGAAAACCAGATCTGAGCATCAGCAATAACCAGGGAACTGTTGTCAAATGGTGTGTGGGTAGGCACAGCATACGTGTCCCTTCTTTTGCTGCAGAGATATAATATCCTAAGACAACAGAAATTTCCTTCGAGCTTTTCTGCCTTATGAGGTTAGGACAACACAACAGTTATAGCTATCAAGACTACCAACTAAAGTCATAGCAGCTCTTTGAAGGATTGGTATACATTAAAACATCTCAGAGTCAATGTGGCTGAGACACAGGATTATTACTAAACATGTTGATGCTTTTGTCTTAAAAATAAAGAAATATATAAAAATGTTCAAAGTAACTGCTAATCTACCCAGATGTGATCATTATTAATTTGTATGGGCCTATGTATACATTATATATACACACCAGCACACACTGGCAATATAGATATTATTATCATTATTATTGTTGTTATTGTTATTATTATTATTGTTGTTGAAAACACAGGGCATGTTTTATTATAAGCTCATTGTTTTCACTTATAATTTTTAGAGTAAGTCAGGCATAGTGGTCTATGCCTATATTTCCAGCACAGGTGAAGCTGAGGCAGAAAGTTTGCTGTGAGTTTAAAACAACCTGGGATATTGGGTTAAGACCATGGCTATCTAGCATAGCTAGATAGACAAGCAAATAATTGTGACATAGGTAATTAGCCATACCTATGGAATCCTATGTGTCAGATACATTGACTCTGAGAAATTACTGGTAGGTTTAGTATCTAGATGTCTTGTATTCTAGAAGGTGCTGACAACTCTGATGTTGATGAAGTCACTCATTCTGGACATCTTAAGCATGACCCAGAGTCTTCATGACATAATCATTTCTTGAAGTTTCCCTCCTCCTTATATAATTTCAATGGCGGTTCAATGTTCACATTAATTTTGTAGAAGCAAATAAATTATTCCAGATACTAATCCTGAAGTTTTCCACAGAATCCTGATTTCTGAGTCTGGACCTCTGTTTGTTATAGTTTTTACACAAAAATAAAGTTAGAGTCTCATCAATAGATAGCACAGTCCTGAGTTCAACAAAGGTAACAGGAAACCCAGTGAAGTGTCTCCATGTTATACCTTGACTTATTTCACTATCACATCCACTGCTCATTTAGCCCCAAAATGCATCTTGTATAAGCTTAGACCATGACTTGGAGAGGAGAAAGGTGTACAAAAGTGTCAAGGCCAGGAAGATTAGACAAAAAGAATTCTGTTTTGATTTTTTTTAATTAAGCAATTCTCCTAGCTAGCAATAAAGCTTCTCTGAAAAGCTTCTTAATACAAGCACTGCTAAAAAGAACAGCAGCTCTGTTAGCCTATTGTTGTTGGACTCAACACTATACTTTCTCAACACTGACAGACATAAAATATATTTTAAAATATTACGTAATGTCAACAAATCACAATGTTTTCTTTTTTGAATTTTATTTATTTCTGTATAGATGAGTTATGTGCCACAGTCAAGTTTGAGAAAGCCAGCTTTTTCCTTTATATAATTTCCAAGGGGTGGAACTCAGGTCATAAGCAGCAAATACCTTTACCTCTTGATCTACCTTAGTGGCCCCCAATATTATGCCTTAAGTATCCTTTCCCTCAAAAACATCAAGAAGGGTCTGGAATGGTGATTTTTTTTCCCAACCTCCAGTCAGGAATGTTTCTCTCAGCTCAAAGTACAAAGGAAACATATTTTCTCTGCCCCATCTTTCTCTCTCGAATCAGTACTTGGGTTAAGAGTTGGGCAGTATTAGTTTCTTTAAGTGTTGCTGAAAAAAAGCAACTAGAGAAGGGATTCCTGTGATGAAAAGTTCTAGCAGAAGTACATTTACAGCAAGGAAAGCATAGAGGCTGGAGCTTCAGGCTGCTGGTTGCATTGCATTAACAGTGAAGAATCACTGAGCAATGAATGTCCTTGCTCATGTAGATTTCTATTTTATGCCATCTGAGACCTCAGTCAATGGAAGAGTGCTGTGTCTTTGCCTTGATTGACTTTGACAACAGCACTCTTTAGAATCACCTAGGAAGAATCATACTGAAGGAATATCTAGTTCATACAGTTCTATTAGCATATAATTTTGTGTCTTTAATTAATTAAAGGAGGTGGCATGCACTGGGAAGGGGTTCCTAGGATGTATAAGTGGAGAAATGAAGCAGAAAAAGTGAAGCAAGCAAGCATGCATTCATTCATTTCTCTCTGCTCTTGACTTCAGATACTATGTGACTATTTAAGTTCCTTCCTTCACTTCCATGTATCCGTGGACTGTCACCTGATATTATAAACTAAAATATAAACCCCTTTCTCCTCAAAGGTCCTTTTTTCTGGAGTATTTTATTGCAGTGATAAAAATGAAGCTGGAACGTCTTTCACATCTATTTAACTTCAGATAACCATCCCCTCACAGTAATACCTAGAGTTAACTGGAGATTCTAGATCTTGCCACGGTGCTAAGATCTTTGTGATCTTTACGCTGTGGGCGAGACACATTATTCTTATATAATCTTGATTTTGTTTGTCATTTGCTGTTAAAATAAAGAATCAAAATTAGGTGATGTAGCATTCCTTTGAAGTACTCACACACACACACACAAAAAAAACCAAATATAAAAGGAGCACACATCAGAGGTCACATGACATGATATAATGGAGTTTTGATGTGAACTTTATGAGAAAGCTGAAGACCCATGGCTCTGAACCTTAGCCACAGCAAGGTTATTTAATGGAGTCTTGGGCAGTGCTCCTAGATTCTGCTTTGTATCACCTCAGTACTCTGATCATAGTACAGAGTCATCTTCTCCTAACAGCTGAGCACACTGTACTATTTCTCATTCTCCAGGTAGCATCTTCATTGATATGCTACGGTACAGAACTACTGCTGCCAGGAGGATTCATTAATGCACTCCTGATCGCAGAAGGGCAAGCCATATAGATTTCCATCCATTGGCATCTCTCCAAATTTCATCTCTTATTTTAAAAGAACAAATTCTTATGAAAACCATTTAAAAAAAATTTTCCAGTTAAGTCTATTTGTACATCTGGTAATATATAATTATTTGAAAATACTATCTACAGTCATGTGACTTTAACGGTAGATTTCATATTTACTTATATTATTTCTTTCTTAGTAAAGATGTTTTTGAAAGCATGTGACATGGGAGGTTTTATTTATAAACTCCTGAGTGAAATCAGCCTTAGAGAAATGATGTTTTCATGGGGGTTGGGAGGAATTGATCATGAGTGCATTACAATACTGAAATAATAAGACTAATAATAATTGGATATGTTACATGTTTGATATTATAAGAGTGAGTAGACAAAGAGTAACTAATAAAAACATGTGTTTAAAAGTTCATTGAGAATATGGATTTCTGATTTTCTCAGGATCAGTATTAATACAAAATTGCATATCACTTAATAGAAAATTAAAATTTTTACAATATCATGATACAGACTCTACTACATTGAAATCCCCATAAGCAGGGGAAAACCGGAAAATATTATCCTAAAGCAACATTGTTAGGTGTGATTGTTAAAATTTGTAAACTTTATGGGACCTAGATTCACCGAAGTGTAAAGCTTCTGGACACACCTGTATGGGATTGTCTTGATCAAGTTAATGGAGATGAGAAGAGTCACCCTAAATAAGAATGTCACCATTCCATGTAATGGAGTCCTGGACTGCATAAAGAGGACAAAACAGACTAAGCAAGAGCCTTTATCCTCAGCTTCCACATGGTGGATGCTGTGACCAGCAGCCTCAAGCCCCTGTCATTTGTGCCTTCCCCACCATATGGATGTTGTAATGGAACCATGAGGCAAAATGAATCCTTCCATCCTCATATTTCTTTGATTAGATATTTTGTCACAGAAACAAGACAAACAGAATAATACATGTTCCACCTGGAAGCAAAAATGATTCTCATTCAGTCATCTATCTATTAATCATATTTATGAATGAGTCGCATGCTCACTTCTACTCTATATTGAATATGAAGTCATGAGTAAGACAGGAAGGAGAGAACAGTTGGGAGGAGAACAAACAAAATACTCTCAGCTTCACCAACTTCTGTGAAAGCAGCTAGAAAAGAACAGAAGAAGGACTTACCTCAGGGCTTACAGTAAGGTGCTGCCGTCAGGACATTGAGCAATACACAGGAAGAGAACTGGCAGTCACTCTGTTGTGTGGATATTTACAACAACAAGCAGAGGGCAAGGTCATTCAGAGGACACTGCCGTGAGTTCAGGAATTTAAGAAGAAGCAAATGCCAGGGATGCTGAAGTGTAATGGGCAAGACAGAGAGTGATATGTTGTAGTTTTCAGGTAGGATTCCCAATCATTCAGAACTGTGACATCTGAGGAGAAAATAACCATTAAAAAGCATGAGGTCTCATAAGTTTGAGTATGTGGTACCTTCATTTTCAGTGAATTCTAGACAGTCTTTATTTTTCTTATTTCTTCCCTGACATAGTGATCATTGAGTAGAGAGTTATTCAGTTTCCATGAGTTTGTAGGCTTTCTGGTGTTTCTGTTGTTGTTGAAATCCAGCTTTAATCCATGGTGGCGTTATTTTAAACTTCTTGTTTCTGTTCAGGTTTGCTTTGTAACCAATTATATGACCATTTTGGAGAACATTTCATAAGATGCTAAAAAGGTATATTATTTTGAGTTTAGATGATATGTTCTGTAAATATCTATTAGATCCATTTGATTCATTGCATCTGTTACTTGATTTCTCTATTTGGTTTCTGTCTGGATGATATGTCCATTGGTGGATCAGGGTGTTGCAGTCTTCTACTATTAATGTGTGTGGTTCTATGTATGATTTAAGCTTTAATAACGTTTCTTTTGTGAATGTGGGTGTGCATGCATTTGGGACAAAGATATTCAGAATTGAGAAGTCATATTGGTAAATATTTCCTTTGAAGTATATGAAATATCTTTCCTCCATCTCTTTTGATTAATTTTGGTGGGAAGTTTATTAGGCACTAGAATTGCTATTCCAGCTTTCTTCTTGAGTCCATTTGCTTGGAAAAACTTTTCTCTGTCCTTTACTCTGAGGTAATGTTTATTTCTGTTGTGGAGGTGTTTTTCTTGTATGCAGCAGAATGAAGAATCCTGTTTTCCCATTTTCTGTTAGTTTGTGTCTTTTTATTGGGAAATTGAGTCCATTTATGTTGAGACCTATGATTGTTATTTCCTTTTATTTTCATGTTGGTGGTGGTGGTTGTTTGTGTGTGTGTGTGTTTGTGTGTGTGTGTGTGTGTGTGTGTTTGTGTGTGTGAACCTGCTCATACACATACTTTCCTTCTTTTTGTTTTGCTTGCATGAAATTATTTATTTCCTATGTTTTCTTGGGTATAGTTAACCTCCTTGGGTTGGAGTTTTCCTTCTAGTATTCTCTATAGGAGTGAATTTTTTGAGAGATCTGTGTGTGTGTGTGTGTGTGTGTGTGTGTGTGTGTATGTATGTGTGTGTGTTGTAGCCATTCAAACAGGACTAGGCATCCCAGGATAAGTTGTCATGAGATAGCTTATTTTCTCCATCTATCATTATAAAGAACAATTTCTCCATTTTTATTTCTTTGGGGTAATTGATATACTTGTTAAGGCAAAACACAATTAGTGAAAATCACTGTGTTTTAGGTTTTCCATATCTAAAATTTGGTCCCAAGATACAGAATAACATTTATTTGAAAATAGAAACATTTTTAAACCAAAAGTCACCACGAGTTCATGTCTAGACTTCACCTTGATCAAGAAAGAAGTATATTTATAAAAAACAGAGTTGTAGTAATCAGACTCAGGTTCACATTCTGGTTTAAAAATAAATTTGGTCTAAGGTATCAGATTGTACTCACTTGGCCACCCGGGTGTCATTTTTTATGTAGTACTGAAAGTCCCTTAACATATATGATGTTTAAGTCATGTGCTGTAATGAATGCCATTGTCACTGCTTATTGTTCCGATGGAACTGAAGGACTGTTCATTCATAATTGCCCTGCCTTAGAAATATGCATATGGTAAAATAACTGGCATTATTTTAATAAATCATTTTTGTTATTCACTCAGAAATATATAAGCTTTGAGAAAATAAATTTGCCATTGAAGTATTAAAGTCGAGCTAGACTTAGTGTTACATGCTTATAATCTGACTCTCAGATTATTGAGGCAGGACAATTTTATGTTCATGTCTATCCTGGACTTCAGAGTGATTTCAAGTCCAATTTGTCTTACTTAGAGAATCTTGGTCCTAAATGTAAAACTATGATGAAAACGATATTAAGATAGCTGATGATGTAGCTCGATAACAGAGCACTTGCACAACATTTATAATGCCCCAGGTTTAATCCTCAGTACAACAGCAACAACACAATCAAACCATTAAAATTAATATTAACAACCAAGATTGTCAGTTCTAAAAGACAACCTCACAGCAGACTTCCACTTCTCTGTATTTTACAATCCTTTTTTCACCCTCTTCTATGAAGTCCCTGGAGCCTTCGGTGCAAAAACTCTGTTGTAGCCATGCTAGTCAGGACTAGTCACCCTAAGACAAATTATTCTCTATATTTTGAGCAGTTGTGTTTTTTTCTGTGATGGTCTTTGCTGCAAATAGAAGTTTCTTTGATTGGAAGTCAGAGGTACAATATGGCTGCCCATCAAGAGCAGAACAAAGACAATACCAATGGGCACCTTAAGATGGAAGGAAAAATCTCATGGTCCCTACCCCTTAACAAAGAACCAACAACTGCTGAGAGAATGGAAAACTAGTTCCTTGGGGATGGGACTCTACTTGTTTTACAGTGCTGATTCTTATCCCTGAAATCACACATGTACAAGCAACACTTATCGGACTCAGCAGGTCTTATATATATATAATGTGTGCATGTGTCTGTATGTGTGTGCACAACAATACTCATAGAAAAAGAAGCCTTGAATTTGATTATGGAGAGGTATGGGAGGGGGTGAAGAGGGACAAATGGAAGGAGTTTGAGAAGAGGGGGAATGATGTAATTATATTTTAACTAAAGAGACAAACAAACAAAAGCAAAAGAAACTAGGATTGCTCAACAGAACACAGCAAAAGAAACTAGTCCATGATCTGATTCTTCCTGCTGTTTCTACCAGATGCCTGATAGATTCCGACTAATGCCGCTTTGATCTGCTTTCACTTTTGGATGTTAGTTTGGATTAAAAAGTCACGGATCACATCAATGTCATTTGTAGCTACATTATAAAACAAACATGACATATATGACGATTTGATTTCTAAATCATGGAGTGAACGTTCCAATCATCAAAGCTGTGTTTCTCATGTCCTGTTTTTATTTACCATAGTAAAGCTTCATCTTATCCAATTTATTGATTATTTTCATCAGTCTCAAAAGTGATAATATAGATTTCCAGTCTATATCTGTTATGCCAGAAATGTCACATGACACATGCAAGTGCATAACAAAAGTAACACAATATCCCTCCCCCCCTCTCTCTCCCACACACACACACACACCACATATCCTCACTGTATTTCCTTAACTGCAAATACTTTAATTATTTAACACTTTAAACAAGAAAAACAACAATAGTTATAAAAGCACAGGCCCTTCTCAGCATCACTGTGGAGTGAGATTCTTCAAAATTGCAAAGTTTTTGTTTGCAGGTTCGTAGGAATCATTACCCACCATCTCATCTATATTACACTTGTTTCTGAATTCAGATTAACATTCTCCTTGAGCTTTTCTTTATATTGTAATCATAGTGGGGAAATTGTATTTCAAACCTCAGATAAAAGCCTTAAAGTGATTTCATGTGACAGAATTTTATCTGGGTTTCAAAAACCCTAATAACGGCATTGACAATTCTCCTATGCAATTTCTCTCCTTGTTACCGTAGGAGTATGGAAAACACGTTCCTGGCATAAAAAGCTAAAAGGGAAAAAAATCTGTTGTCTAATCTGAGTATTAGAAAAAAGATCACAAATCCTGCTATAGTATTTCGTATTTAAGCTAGTCATGTGAAGGCCCCTTACATGCCCCCTGGGAGCTAAATATTGACAAGCATGCTTTGCCAATCAAGATCAAGCTTGTTGAATTAACAGAGCTCAAGTCTTGCACTGACACTATTACCTGAGACTGAGAACTCTTATCTTATCCATTTGCTTCGGCTTTGCCACTGATACTGTACACTTGAATCTGAGGTTTGCAGTGTGCCATAAATACTACGGCTTTGGATTAATTTCGTTTGAGGATATATCAGTCCTTCTCATGTTCACAGTGGAAATTATAAATGAAGAGAAACACGCATTGTTTTCTCTCCTAGCATGCATCTAGAAGGAGCCTGACTATATCAGGTATTATCTTCTCTATCTGAAAATGTCACTTAATTTTCATATGCTGAGAGAGAGAGAGAGAGAGAGAGAGAAGAGAGAGAGAGAGAGAGAGAGAGAGAGAAGAATGATGCTGGGGAAGTACTTGTATCCCAAATTGCTTGTTCTTTGGAGGATTCCATCAAAACTTAAGATAAAATTTGAGTCATAAACAAATGATTAATTTACATTCATTGTGACTCTAAACACTCAAATGACCCACCCTCCATTAGCTGCAGCATTTCTAAGTAAAAATGCCATTTTCCTCAAAGTCGAGAAGACAATGTAGTGATTTTTTCAGTTGTTTTGGAATTCTAAAATGGATTTTATTATTTGTGTTAAGGAGTATATGTACATACATACACACATATACATATATATCATATACAGATACATCATATACATATCATATACATACACACACATATACATAAACATATACATATATGTATTTCAGGGCTTACAGTCCGTGGATATTTTTAGTGCTGTTTCTTCTGTAACTCTTTGAGATCGATGTTTTTCGTGACCTCCTCTCATGTAATAGAAAAACGGAGACCCAAATGTCTTGGAAACTTGTCGGACCATGCCCCAGACTTCATACAGCTGACCCTTATTTTCCTTCCAGTCAACATACTTACAGCTTGTGTGCTAACATTTCTCTTTCCCCTAAGAGTCATATAAAAATAGTCAGGCAGGTAGTGCTCACTCACAATAGTCTTGCTTGCTTTAAAATAACAACATAAAACCTTGATGGTTGAAGATACTTGGGTGATTCCCACTAGAGGATGGGATGTTCAGTACTGATGTTAGTACTGATGTTTAGTATTGTGTCTTTAGTACTGATCATAAAGGATTGGGAGAAGGTAGGAAAGGACATGTTTTTGGAGCTCCTCTCTCTATTTTCTTTAAATAAAATAAATATTTGGCACAATTTCTCTTCCAACTTTTCTTCCTCACAGGTTAGGAGATAGACACAAAATGGTCCTTTATATACATATTCTTCTTTTAATCCAGTTCTCAAAGAAGGTTGCTACATCTCTGTCTCTAATAGCAACTGTCATTTGGTATTTAAGTGCATAATATGCTTGCAATAGTAGTTCTAAAATAGTTTTGCACTGGTGTTATTTGCAATGTATAAATGTACACAGAAAGTATAATTGTTATATTGTAAACGTGAAAGTCTATGTCACAGTGCCCAGCACATTTGAGCACATACTCATTTCCTTTCCCTTCTCTCTTTTCTCCTTTCTATTGAAGTCCCTCTCAGGGTCTACTTTAACACAGAGAGAAAACCAAGTATTTCACCAATGGCTTGTTGGGCATGCTTTTTAAGTCATTCACAGCTTAACCTAGCTTAACCTTCACCTAGTAACTATACCCTGACATACAAATCTGTGACCACTGTACAAACTCTGCTCAAGGTTAAGGGTTACCTCTGTCATCTATGAAAAGCAGTGTAGTTTCTCTGTTCTTATGTACGTACTTCTTTTGAAATGTGTGCAGTATCCTAAATGCCTATGGTTCCTCCCTGACTCTGTGCCTTGGATGGTCAGTCACTCATTCAAGTACCCCCAGGAATTCACTTCTTCCCTGAATTCTCAAGCTGTTGTCCAAGCCCGTATGACATTTACATATGCCACATTAAATAGTATATTCAATCTACAAATCTTCTCCATACAGCAACATGCAATTACATTTAGGTAAAATAACCATTTCCTTTTCTCTTTTCAATAGACATTGAAGCTCTGCTCTGGAAACTAAAACCAACAATTTTTGTACCACATATCTGGTAAAATATAAAGCAGTTACACAACCAACTTGAACATTTTAATTCATGTTAACTATAAGACATCAAATATCCTTATGCCTATATCATTGCAATAAATTTAAATATTTGCATTGCATGCTTTGAATGATGCTACTGCATGTGCTGTTCAGCTAAGTGATTGGTGTTGCCATACCTAGCTAGAATACATTTTTTGTGACTTTTAAAAATACATCAGTTTATCTTATTTATGGCAGCAATGAACTACCATATGATGTCCCTTCAAAAAAGATGCAGAAATCATAAAACCTAAATATTTAGAAACTTGGGTGAGTAGTTACCAAAAAATTAGTATATGAGTGTTATTTCATAGCAAGAAATCTTCTCACCTGTCCCACAGCACTTTGATGCCAATAGTACTCATTATCTGGTTTTATTATTACCATTCTACAAGCAACTGCCATTCTTGAAACTGATTGCTCTTTAAGAATAAAGCACGGCTTTTATGTGTTGCCAGCTTCAGAGGGAGAAGTGTGCTGTGTTTTGTGATTTTGGTAAATGATGTTCCTTACATTTCTAGAACTAATCATCACTAAAGAAAAGAAAAAGGGTAAAATGTGTTTCCACCGTGAGGCTTTTCCATTGCATTTCATGCCACTCAACTATAAAATGATAGTTTTTTAGCTGCCAAGAACGACTGCAGTGAAAGATAATTTTATATGTATGTAACTGGTTGTACACATACCTATCAATATCAGGTATTGTCCATGTTATCTTTCAATTTCAATCTAGCTGGCCTTATTTGCACAGTGAGCTGAAAATCTCACTGAGTATTACGGTGAGCAGAAAGTAATAGTATTAAATGGATAGTTTTTGCATTTCACCTTTTCCAAATCACTGTGTGTCTTCAATTACCATTCTCTGTACTTCTTGTTTTATTTCTGTAACCTTGACTTGGGCATCAGACTCCTCTCCAGTTCTATCTCATGATCTCATTCTCTGCTCTTCTCACATCCCATTGTAGACAATACGTGTTCCATGTTTAACTGATGTTTCCCTCATTAAGGCCTCTGCCATCATCATTAAGAGTAAATAAAGAATACACAGAGGATGGGGGATGGGAAGGAAAGGAGAGAATGATTTTTTATCAGAGGATACAAAGTAAGAATATACCAAAAGCATGAACTTAGAGGACTAAGAGAAGCTAGGTTGCCATTGATAGCTATATAAAGTTGCAACAAGACATATGTTCCATTACAAATCTCTACTTAGAGGAAGAGAAAGGGAGAGAAATCAGGTACTCTCTGTGGTGCTGTGAAGATTAAATTATTGAGTATTTTCATGGCACCTAAGGAGAAGCCAGGCAATGGGCAGTAATGTAAGAGCATGTGTCTTTACATGTTTATGAATTTCTGACTCAATTCTTCCTGAAGACTTTGGGTTCCCTTGTGTTCCTCTAATAAATGGAGATATGTAATGAAACATATGTCTTGTTGCAAAAATATTCGAAATAGTACATTTCATTCCTAACATGATGTTCAGTCTTGTCCTGCAGTCTCAGAGCCAGCTGAGATAAACAAGATGTTGGCAATGCCGCCAATGTGTATGGTGCTGATGAGAAGTTTACGACATCTTCAGTTTCTAAGGTGTTAATATGATACCTGCATCCTGCCTCCTGATTGGAGTCTCTACAACTCAAAGCTCTGAAATCAAATCTCTGATCTCATTCTTCATACCTTAGCTTCTTCACATCCTCTTAGTGAATGAAATAGTCTCTTGTCTGGGTGAGTCTTTTGAAGTAAAAAGTGTTGAAATAAATGGCTTATGACATGAGTAAGTGTTGAAATAAACGTTTATTTTAATACTTCATAAGTCATGAGCCATTTATTTTAACACTTTTCACTTGAAGTGTTTAAATAATAGGTTTTATACAGGAATATGTTATCCACTCTGTTTAATATAAAAGTGAATATGTAAATATATCCATCTATCTAATCTGTATTTTCCACACTTTGACTGCCAAACAGCTTGGTTGCCATAGTTTCTGGAGTATCCTGAAATTAAGTATTCTTTCTTTTTATTCTCAGTTGATAGGTCATTTGGTGGTACATATGGTGTTGGGACATCATTTCATTAATGGACAATTGGCTAAGTATCTTTCAACTCCTAAAACAAATGTCATCAAAGACTAGGAATTGAAAATTCTATGCTTTCATAGCTAAAATAGCTTTTTCTAGAAAATAATAAATGTGTGTGTATGTGTGTCTGTGTGTCTGTGTGTGATGAATATCAAGTTGTTTTCAGGATTATTTGGGATAGTTGCATCAATAAATTAAACTTTGTCACTTTTGCAGGTAGAGAGTAATACCCAAAAGTTCTACCCTTCTCAGGAGAGAAGTGGAGAATGGATGGAAGATCTGTGTAAGTGGGTATGAGCAGGAGAGAGAAAGAGGGGAGAGAGAGAGAGAGAGAGAGAGAGAGAGAGAGAGAGAGAGAGAGAGAGAGAGAGAGAGAGAGCTCTAATATTGGGGTATAAAGTTAATAAATAAGAATATAAATATAAATTAATTAAGCATATTGAAGTCAGCATTGTGGCACAGATATCAGCAGTTTAAGCAGAATGTGAGAGTTTGTTCTGCATTGTTTAAATGATAAGATAGGTTTGTGTTGCTATCTTCTGTGTGTCATGACATTAAAGGTAGCATAAGTAAAATCCTGAAGAAAACACTTTATGCATATTACGTTATTTGGTAAAGGCTTGATGTGATTGTGACTATGTTTCAGTAGGCAATTACAATTAATAGGAGAAGTGATGGAGTTATATTTCAAGAAATTATTTCTCCTATTCACAAGTCTGCGTCGTTGTTTTTGCCAAGTAATATAGACTCGTGGATATTTTTATCTGAGCAATAAAAATCCAACTGTTATATAAGTGATATTTTAAAAGTAATTTGTTGTTTTTTTTGGATGTTTTTCACATTTATAGCAAAGCTCAAAAGGTAGCAAGAACGTTCTTATGTAACTTCCACCCAGTTTCTGCTATTTTTAATTATAAGGGATATTGTATTTTAAGAGTGTATCAAATCATTGCCATGTAGTGAATAGTATTTTTGCCAGAGCCTATGTTTTGAAAGGCTTAAAAGAGTAAGAGTGAGAGCTACAAATATGTGCATTGTGAGCTCGAAGGAAGGAAGGAGTGCATAAAAAAGACAAAATAAGAGAGGTTACATTAAAGAGTAACGATTAGAAGAATTTTGGATCACACAGATGGTGATGAAATGCCTGTCTGTGAGACAGCCTCCTAGAAAATCTTACTCTTGAGCATCTTTTAACAATTTTTTTTTGCCTTCAGGAGATGTTTTAGGAAATAACTAAAATCTAAGAAGTAAAAAATGTGTCAGAACAATACAAACACTGGCATCCCTTTTCCAAAGTGACATTTTCCAATATCTATAAATGCTATTGATTTCAAATTGTAAATTATTTTACTTCTGAACACACCATGGAGAACTATTCTAGTGCTGCTTGTTGAGCTTGTAATCATTGATTGTAGCATTAGACACTCCATAAATGTGCCATTGTGAATAACGGAACTTGTTAGTACGTTGTTTGCCTACAGTCTAGTTTCTAGCCCAGATTGGCAACCCCAAACCTGCTTCTGACATTTTGTTCCTGCTAGAAATATTCTCCTTTCACGGGGGCAAGAAACTTTTAAATTTCCTGGCAAGATCATATTTCTAGAGCTTCCCTGTAAATCTTGAGCATTTAGTGAATACGAAGAGTATGAAAACTCTGATTATTTTTTGCCACTTATCAATAGATGATCTCTAATGCAAGCCAATCTATGTGGTGCTGTATCTCACCTGTAATTACACATTACTCCTGTTCTCTTTCTTATTGCATCCAGGAAAATGAACACTAATTCTTCAAAAAATATACACATTGTGATTGTTCGCCTTATTTACACTGAATTTCATATCTTCTTGAAAAGCTTTGAAGAACTGTGTTATAATCTGATAATCTATAATTTGGTCAACTTCTTCTCAATTACAGAGAGTTCTCTGGTGGAACAAAACTCTAGCAGATAGTAATTTTGGCAAAGCTTACTAAAAATGTCTCCCTTTGAGGGAAGAAAACCATGTTGTAGCCATACTTAGAACATCTGCCATGCCCACGGCCTAAATCTAAATGGTCAAATGTTATTTGGAATTATTTTATGGATTTTAAACATCTGAGTGATGAAATAGCTACGACTGGACTGAAAGGTAAAATATCTTCCATAAATGAAGAAAAACAAATTCATCACATTTTGCTTATATATGAGTATTCCCTATGATGAAACATCCTTTTTCCAGCAAGTTGGACCTGATAAAAAAGCTTGTGCAAGCTTAAGTTAGCTAACTGCCATTTGGCAGAGAGTTGAGTCAGCCTGGGTTCCATGCATGCCAACCTGCCTAGACATCGATGCCAATCAACAAAATAATGACCTCATTTTGACAAGAGACTGAAATTTCATCAGAAAGCATAATGGGTTGTAAAAGTGATATAGAGCAAAGCTATTTCATCACAAATACATGGCACACTGGACAGAACTGTAAGCCAAAAGTCTTTAATGATTGAATTGGGAAGATGAACTTAGATTGTCAGGTCTTAATAAGTATAACACCCTGCAGCATTTGCTCTTCTGTTATGTAGAGCTAAAGACATATGACTTATCAATTTGAACATAAAACACAGAAACAGAAACTCTTATTATATGTTTACAATATAGATGATCATTTAGTGTCAGTTTCGAAATTTGGCTCTGGGGCCTCACTTAGCTTACCAATCTGGAGAGGACAAAAACAGCTTTTGTGGCTGGCTACAACTGTGCTTTTCTGCATAGAGTACTATATAACATGATTTGCTAATTCAGAAGTTAATTTAAATGTACAGTCCAGCCATGGTATCTGCTTTTAAATTTTACCAGCTTTGTTGTCTTCTCCTCATTCCTAGGCAGTCAGTGCGTTAGTGAGGATAATCTTAGTGCTATCATGATTGGAGAAAATTATTCTGATGCCATTTCAAACATCACTGATTCCAAAAAAGTTTTCATGGAAATTAAAACAATAAATGGGCCTAGACCATCATGAGACTTGCTCTTTATGGGTCACATAGTTGACGTAGGTGTACCTCTGTTATACTGCAAACAAAGATGTTTAGTCCTGTTCATCTTTTCATTCAAGCTCACAGATTCATTTCTTATTTGCAAATGGCAGATAACTCTGTATCTCAGGATGAAGTCTTTGAAATACTATGACTATCCAAAGATGCCTTAGAAATGGATCTAAGTAGGTGATACAATGGGCTCTTTACTGTTTCTTGTTTTTTTTAATGTTTTCTCTCATTTTTCTATGTTTATATTTTTATTTTCCACTGTAGTATAGTTGTCATGGCTTGAATGACAATGTGAATAAGAATGGCCCCAAAAGCTTATATATTTTAATGCTTGGTCATCAAGGAGTGGCACTAATTGAGAGGGATTAGGAGTTGTGACTTTGTTGGAGGAGGTGTGTCCCTGGGAATGCCTTTGGGGTTTCAGAAGCCCATACCAGAACCAGTGGCTCTCCCTGTCTTTCTACTGTCTGTGGATCCACATATAGAATTCTAAGCTACTTTTCTAGAACGTCTGCCTACATATGGCCAAGCTCCCCACCTTGATAACAATGGACTAAATTTGGGACACTGTAAGGAAACCACAATTAAATGATTTTCTTTGCTAAGAGTTACCATGGTCATCATGTCTCTTCACAGCAAAAGAACCTAAGACGGTGGCTTCCACACATTTACAATGTCCAGCCACATTGATTGTCAAAGTTCTACACATTTGGAATTAACTGTAATCTTAATAAGGGAGAGAACATTTTCTTCACCTACTAGTGCCTAGTATTTCTCATTGGGAAGATACCCAAATTTAGCTTGAGACTTAATATTATCACATATTTGCTTATCCTTTCTTTCATGTGTGTGTGCGTGTATGTTTGTGTGTGTATACATGATGTCAGATTTAATTTGTTCAACGTATTTTTGCTTTGTATGTATCTTATTGTTGCACAAATCAGATAATTTCCTGTTGATGCTAGTTGTTTTCTTGTATTAATTACCTAAGTATTGTTCATATTCAAGTATATCTGAGTTTTTTTTCCAAATTTAAGCTGGCATGAATAAACTGCCATAAACATTTTTATGCATACTTTTTTAAAAATCTGATTTCACTGCTTTTGGCTAAATAGCTAGGAAAGAAGTTGTTGAAATAAAGGCATAGATGGATTTGTATTTATTTATTTTGGGAAACTACTAAACAACCATCATAACCGAGTCTATCATTTTATATTCTTACCTGTGAGTAGTGTACAATAATTCCCTAATTTTTGTCAACATTGAATGCTCAAAATATTCTCTTCTTAGGCATTCTAGGAAGGTGAGATTCTGTCCAGCTGCAGTCCTGAATGTATTTCTGTGATATACAGCATTTTAATGTGATTTTATATGTAGCTAAGTTTACTTTTCGAAACTATCTGTTTTAATTTTCTGCTGTCCTCGTTTTCATATATTTTAATTGCTGACTTATAGTATTTCACTATGTATTTTAAAAGTTATTAATAGTATTATGTATATACATATATTTTTTTTCTAAATTTTGACTTCTTGATACATTCTCTTAATGATGTCTTTAAATCTATTAATACTTTTATTATCATTTTCAGAAATTTTTGCCTAACTCAGATTTGCAAAAACTTTCTGATTTTGTTTTTCTGTAAATTTGTGGTTTCAGGATTTGCTTTCTGGATGACAACCCATCTTATATTTTCTAAATTGTGTAACTTTTTGAATGAAGTGAAATAGAGGTTGTGTTCTCTATCAATTATGTATGTCCGTTATGATATATGGTTTGATAAAGCATAGATGTATGCAGATGTCACAATCAAAATGTGGCATTTAACATTTCGATCTCCTAAAAATTGATTTAAACTTTTGAGTAGCACACTGTCATCATATATATTGAATTCAGAGTAACATTTGAATGCATGCATGTAATGCATTCCTATGCAACAGGGTGGTTAGTATCACTATCCCATTAGGAAGTCCAAACTCTCTTCTAGTGGCTCATAGAGTATATCATAGGTCACAGTGTGTAGTAGTCACCTCACTGGCTACAGAGTCCTGAAAGCTTCTCAGTTTGCATCTTGGGATTTGCTGTCTCATTACCCTGTACTCTACACATTCTCAGCATGGAAACAGCAACCATCTATTGGAACACAATCAAAGAAAGACAGTGGTGAACAATGCCTTGTGGGGACCCTGAGAGAGGTTCCAGGAAAAAAAGGCAGAGGACATTTTACCTCAAGTGTACTTTGTTCCCTGGATTATTCTTGGATGGGATTTTTGTGCCTACTGCAACAAATATTTGCATTCAACTTGTAAGACATCTTTATTCTTGATGGAAGTATAGAACTGAATCTAGTGAGAGTATAGCTGAGTGCTATCCTCAGTATGCTTTCAGTCTGGATATGGTTTTCTGCCTTGCTTTTGTGCTTTCCAGATATTAATCTATACTATGTGCCAGGCAATTGTGTTTAAATTCATCTGTCCTGGAAAATTCTGGAAAAAGCTGCACTGTTAATATTTAGTATGTGATTACTGGTGTTTATTCAAATGTTTTTTAAATCATTTTTTGAACTCAAACAACATTTCTTGTATTTTTTGCTTTCTTTGTTACGTTTGTATATAAAAGTATGCTGAAATGAAAGTTAAGTTGTCTATAGCATTAGATTGTACCTGTCCCATTCTTTACAGTCTTCAAATCCAGGGCTTGAAAACAGACCTCAAAAGTTGATGAAATATCACTACCATCTGTGAGAGACAATGAACCATATTTATCACTCTGTATCAACCTATTTCACTTAACATAATAGCATCTATTTTTCATTCACTTTTCTGCAAATAAAGAATACTAGTTTTTTATGGGAGAATGAAGCAGGATAACCTCCAGCCCCACCCCGCAACATTTACCATAAACTCGGTAATTTGGGAGGAGCTAACGTGGGAGGAGTAAGGAGAGGAAGAGGAGAGGAAGAGGAGGAGTAGGAAGAGGAGAGATGTAGAGCCATGGAGGACAATGAACGAATCGAGAACAGTCCTGATTAACAACTTATATCATAAGGTTAGATATTGGGACCCACCTCTAATTGTGTGGGCATCTTGTTAATTGAGCATTACCAAACATATAAAGCCTTTGGATAATCTTTAAACATTAGAGTCTCATTTCTACCAGGTACTGCGTAGATGGCGGGATGGTCTGGGCTCAGCCCAGTCTTGTGGAGACAGCATGGTAGATTGGCGGAGCCATCTCACATGCTGGCGTCTCATGCTGGTGTTTCTGGCTGGCCATTTCTAGCTGTGTAGCACGTGGCCTCTGGCTGTGGAACATGGCGGGAGAAATAAGCAGAGCCACCGTCTCTTAGATAGTTGGCCCAAGAGATAGTCTTTTTAAAATATTACTTTAACAGGAGAATAGCATTCTATTGTGTACAGCCTCTACATCTTTTATCATTCATTCAATGATGGACATAAAAATTGCAAATATTGTCTTAGCTACTATGATTATTATGACCATATAACTAAGATACATCCTTAGATACACTTTTGAGACTATGTGCCTCGATCTGGGAGCGCTGCCCTTAAAACTCTTAAATAAGGATATAGTCTTTGCTTTCTCAGAAACTTCCATATTGTTCCACATGGTGGCTATGCTGATGTACATTAAGAACACAAAAGTTCTTTTTTGTATGTTCACAGGTCAGCACCAGTTCTGTTTTGCCTTTGTTAGTACCCGTCCAATTACATTCAAATAGTTCTTCATCATGTCTCCCATTTGTAACCCCTGGTGTTTAAGGGCCCTGAGATCATTATTATAAAAGTATAGTTTTATGAATTTGAGTTTTATATGGTTAATGAGTTTTATATTTTATTTTGTCCACTTCAATTGGTTTATTTCTGTGGTCAAGTTTCCCACATATTCTGTATATTAATATTTGTCAAATGAATAGTTTGCAAAAAATAATTAACATGTATATGTTGTCTACATATTTTTCTAATATTTCTTCTAATATTCTTTTATTCTTCATTATCTTGGAGATAATCCATTTTTCTCGTTCCTGCTATTGTTTATGTGATTTGAGGATTTTATCTAAATATTCATGTCTATTCTCCTATCTAAAGAATTTTCCCTGGTTTCTTCTAATATTTTCAAAATTTGAGGTCTTATGTTTGGGTATTTGATTCATCTTATGTTGAGTTTTACACCAGGACAAGATAAGGCTCCCATACCATTTAGTAAAAGAATCACCTTTTCTCCTAGTACTGAATTAACTTCATGTTCAAATCAGTTGTTCTCATCTGGAGACTGCTTCCTGTCCATCTCATTTGTGATATGCTCTAAAGCAGTTGTAGTGGATCCTAGAGACTTAGACATGTCCTAAAGTGAAATAATATCCTTGAATTCTATTGGCTTTTATCTTTTTTGGGGAGGGGGGGCTATTACAAATCCTTTGAATTTCTGGAGAGCTTTTAGAAACAGCAAGTTGATTTATACAAAGAAAACTTTCAAGAATCTTGTTGTGGTTGTGTTGAATCTGCAGATAGGTTTGGAAAAATTCATCGTCTCAACAGAACAGAGCTTTACAATCCACACATATTGTGATGGTCACTATGATGTAATCCAAATCACCAGGAGAGAATGTCTACATGCAGGACTTTTTCAATCAAGTTGGGCTGTGGGCAGGTACATCTTTAGAGAGATGCTTTGATTTCTTTACTTGATAGAGGAATACCCAGCCTGACAGTGTCAGGTTTTCTGTCCTTGACTATTCAAGGGTAGAGCAAGATAGCAAACACTATGTATGAACTTATGTATGTCTTCTCTTGACTTTGGATATGATGTTACCAGTTGCTTTAACTCATTATGATTTTGACTTTCCCACAATGAACTACTACTTGGAAATGAAAGCAAAAATAAACTCTTTCTCCCATAAGTTGCTTTTAGTCAAAGTAATTTTTTTGTAGAAACAGAGATAAGGTAGGTAGGACAACTACCTTTGATTCTTTCTTAGGAATGTGTTTTTACCTTTAGAGATTTTAAAATATTTCAAAAATATATTCTTATTTGTTTTTATATAGTAAATATTATTTTAAATTTTAGCTTTCATATTTTTGTTAATGTACAGAAAGAGATAGAGCATATGATATATAGGAAATATTAAGATATACTCAAAAGATAATCTTTCCCTTAATTATAATTTAGCCATAGGTTTCTCATAAATGCCTTTGGTCAGATCGAAGGAATCTTCATTTATTATTTTTTGTTGATAAACTTTATTATGGACAAATTTTTAATTTTACTAAATTTACTTTTTGTATCCTTTTTAGACACATTTTTCTTCTGTTATATGGCAAATTAGATAAATCAAGAGTCTAATATTAAATCAACCTTACATTCCTGGGTCCTGGGATAATCTTGTAACTATGATATTTTATGTTTTTAAATATTCCTGAATGTAATTCTTTTGTTTTATTAAATATTTTTAGGTTACTCATAAGTCATTGGGCTAAATTTTATTTTTTAATATAGCTGTTAGATTTTTATTATGGAAATATAATAGCTACATAAAATCCATTAAACTTCGCCTCCTTTTGCAGGAATTTATGTAAAATTAGTATTATTTCTTCCTTGAGTGTAGTTGAAATTACTAATGAAATCATCTGAGTCTTCAGTTTGTTCTGTGACAATGTTTTGTTTTCCAGTTATGAAGTCAATTTCTGTACCAGTTGTGGATCTCTTTTTTCAATTATAATTTTCTACATCTCATTGTGTCAACTTTAATCAGTGATCGTTCGCTCCTCTTCTGTGACTTGGTGGATTTATTGCATAAGATAGTTCTTAGTCATCCTGTATTAACGTTTTCATTTGTTTAGGGTTTGTATTGATGGTGTTCCTTTTGAAGAACTTAATTTTGCTTGTCATAGTGCTATCACCCTACATTGATTACCCAACTCCATTCCACCTGGTTCTAAATTAGGGGCATTTGAAGTGCTTGCCCATTCAGTGATTATTCATGTAACTTCTGGTTGCTGGTCACCACTGTCCTGAGAAGGGTTTTCAGCCTACTGTCAACCCAGAAACATGAAGCATCTTAGGACTCACAGACACGTGTAGCTTCCATGGGGTTCAGGCTGTGTAGGTATCCTCTGATCTGGAGGGAAGGGTGCCAACCTCATGGCAGGTATTAGTGTGGCCTTAAACAGGATGAGAAGTTTTATGTCATATTCTAGGAACTTCTAAAGTACTGTACTGTTAAATTCTTCTCCCTTTCCTAAAGCCCTGACCATATGCTCTAATTTATGCATGCTGCAGATTCCTCCAGTATTTATGATACTTGATTAAGACTAAATTAATCTGGGACAATGAAATATTCTGGGACTAATGATAGCTGGTGAAGGGTTGGATGAGTGGGTACTTTCCTCTTTGTCATTACATGTGTGTTCTGAGAAAGCAGAACATACTATTCTTATTTTAACTCTTAGTCTAACAGAAAATTCTAATGGTTCTTATCAGACCAGAAAGATATTTAGAATCTGAAAAAAGGCTACATATACACAGGTATATGCATCAGTAGTATATGCTCCCTTTGTCTTTTTCTTAGAAATATCTTTATTAATAAGTTATATTAATTTATTAACATCTATTTCTTTCTCTTAAAACAGCAATATTTTAATTTAGTTTCTTCATTTCTCTTTTGGATAGCCTAATTGAAACCCGATTATCCTAAGGCCAGGTAGTATTTTAAAGAAGAATTGAAAAAGCACATGTCATGAGACTGAGGAGGGGTCTAGTTGGTAAAGAATTTGGTGCATAAACATGAAGCCCCAAGGTAGATCTCTGGTAACCATGAGTGAGCAGGCACAGTGGCATAGGATTAGAACCATTACTGGGGAGGCACGGACAGGAGGATCTGTCCCTGAAGCTGGCTGTCCAGTTAGTCTAGTAAAATTGGTGAGTTTCTGTCCCATAAATAAGTTGGAGAATAATTGGGGGAGATACCTGATGATCTCTGACCTTCACATGCATGCTCGAGGACACAGACAAACACTCATACACATGAACTCACCCACTCGATCACAGACCCATTAAGTAAATATCACACAACAATGAATCCTGTAATTGAAGGAGAAAGAAATTTGGTCTCTTGCCCACTGAGCAGTAAGTATCTCAGCACATCAGAGCCTGTTGTGTTTTCCTATCCTGAGGCTGCTGACCTTTGCTGTTAAGTGTTTCCCAAACTTGATATACTCTTTACCGAATCTGCAAGTGTTCTTGCCTTGGTCTCAGCTCCAGCTAGAGTCACATTTATCCCAGTTACCAACCCTAGCTGTCTATCTTTGCAGAGCCCAACTAGGCTTTATATCCATCTCTCAAAAGCCTTCCTGGACTAGCTCAGTCTCCCTGCCTGTCTCTCAGTCTGTGCTGTCCTTCATACAATAGGACATAGTTCATGTGCTGTTTGTGTTTTCATCTTTTCTCCCTCATCCTTGCATGTTGGGTTGAGAACACCTCATCTGCTGTCTTTTACTAACCAGTTCTTTGCTATTTCCATATTTTTATCCAATTGAAATTAAGTGGAAAGATTTATTTTCAATAAATCCAGAAAATTACTCAGAAGTTTCCATTCTTACCAAAGTTAGTCATCTAATTTATAGAGATTAGTGAATCTCAGCGGGTGAGCCAAGGAGCTAGGTACCTCTTTTAGAGCTATCTTGCTCACAGAAGAGAACAAACCAAGGTCCACAGCTGTACAGCCAGGCTTTGGCAGACTGTGAGGAATGCAGTGTTATCACAGTGCACAGAGATTTGGACATGTAATTCACTGAAAAGTGAAAAGAGAATGCATTACTAGGAATGATAGGAAAGGTTTACACTGCAGCAAGTGCTACTATGGACACCCTGGCCATGAAGCCACCCTCGTGGAAAACATTAGAAAATGCTGAGAGAAAAGATGTCACAGCCTTCCACAGAAAGACATGCTTCAGGCCTAATAGATGTGGAGCTCTTCTTGCTACTCCCTCATCTGTTCTCAGCAAGATGCTCGCTTCCACTTATCCCACATTCTCCTGTGGATAATGTAGAATTCCCATCACCGGCATTCACTCTCATTATAGTCTTCCTTTCTCCTTTGCAGACAACATGTTTGAATACATGTTTAAAGATGACTTTCCATGGAGTGTGACAATATTTGCTCATAGGAGAAATGCCTTCTGTACCAAGTCCCACAACCCTCTCCTGGTCTACAGAATCTGGTGTTTGTTTGTTTGTTTGTTTTTAATAGTCTAGCTGTTTAAATGTAATAGTTGCACATAAAGCATTTTCAGGTCAACAATGTCACCAGCAGGCCTTATAAGGAAGGGTAGCTTATAGCTGTCTAGAACTAAATGCTAAGAAATAAAGGAAGCCTTCTGAATTTGATGCTAGCAATGGGTTTGACTGTGACATTGACAACTGATTGTGTTTATTATCATAACACATTACTTGGTCACACAATGCTGCCTACCTTACAGACACAGCTCTTAACCTCCATGAGCCTCAGTGTCCACATCTCTAAAATGGGAATAATACCTTTCTGTCTGCCAATGATGCTATGAGCAGATAAATAGCATGAACGGTTTTCCCACCATCTAATCCTAAGCCACCTCAATTTCTGTTTAGCCCTAACTTTATATCATCACAAACTTTGAAATTACTTTTTTTTATTATATAAAAATCCACAGTTTAAATATTTTAAAACTCTCACCAAGTTTTACTCCCTGCAGCCTAAAAACACTGTCCTGTTATTAGTGGTTGCTAACAGAACACACTCCTGAAGAGCCACCTGGAAATGTGTGAGAACTCTGTCCATGGTAAAGACAATTCCGTCTGAAATGCACAAACCTCTTACAGTTTTCCTTGACATCTCAACTCTGCTTTGAAATGTGGACATTTCAAAGTAAAAATGCTCCTAAATGCTAAAGGTGGATTTAAGAAAAACAAGACATTTTATTGTAAGGAGCATGTAAACCAAATAGCCCAAGTACGGCTCATTTTGCAGCTGCAGAGTATCTTATACAATAGAAAGACACTAACCTGAATTAGTACGCAAATTTTTCATTTGTGTTTGTGAAGAAAGGATGTGGTCTATAGGCTTGTCCCATGTAGAATGTGAAATAAAACCACCAAGAAATAGCAAAAGTGTACTTATTTCAGTAATTAACATTCCTAAGGCTATGACTTCCCTCTGTGTAAACATGTCCACACACTGGATTTCTCTTTAAATCTGCATGTCCTCTCTGGCCATATGAAGAACGTGCTTACTGTACTGTTTCATTAAACTGCTCTGTTATCAGGTAATTGTTTAAACATAATGCCATAGCACTATCAAAAGGAAAGGTGAGCTAATGGCATTTGCAAATGTCAGGGATTATCTTAACACTTTTATTATAGTTTATAAAAAGTAGGTTCGGGGCATTTCATGGCAATTATTTCTACAGAAATTGGTTATTTAAATAAATTGCTAATTATCTGAAGATGACAGTATTGAAAAAAAAATGCTACTAATGAGTTGTTTAATAAGTGTAGCTTGTGGTGGCCACCTACAGGTGGAAAATAGAACACATAGAAGTTGCCTAGGAGCTGCTATGCTTTCTTTTGTGGTAACAGTTGCAGTAGACATGGAACGCCTCACCCTAAGGATTCCATACTGCAAGGAGTTTCCAAGATATTCGCCAGTGACGCCTTTTGTTTTAAGTCAGATTTCACTTGCCCTTTATAATTTCTTTTTACCCTGTTGTTCTTAGATATAATTATTCCTGTATTTTTAGCTCCTATGATGTTTTAATGTAGCATCCCAACTGAGGTACTTCTCAAGTGAAAGAGAATGCCATTCATAATCACATCAGACAATTATGAATCAGCACAGGTATAATAAACAGGTACTCTCCTGGGAAAACTGGGACATATGGTCACTCTCGTAGCAATTATGAACTGCACTAGCTCTAATTTAATTCCTATTCAACAATTAATTCACTGTTAATATTCTTGGTTTATCATACCTGGGTAATACATCTTTATTAGCTATAAAAATTAACTCATCCTTCTGTAACTTAATTTACACTTGGTCACTTAAAATGAAGAAGAAATATAACATGGTGCTAATAACAGGGTAGAGGAAGAGTTGGGTGCACATGCTTTCAAATATTGTATCCACACTTTCTGACAGAGTGATCTTGAGCATGTGATATTTATCCATCCACATTTAGTGTCATTTTGTATATTTGTAAAAATAAAGGTAAAAATACCCATCCCGCAGTGATGTTATATGCAAAGCTCAAATAAAAATAACTGGCAACTATTAGTGATCGAAATAGAGTCTTTGTATTCTGTTTACTTGCTATAAAAACAAAAAGTCCATGTGAATAACAGTTACTTGCTCTCTAAGTTGACCTCGTTTCTGGTGTCTGTTGAGACTCTACAGAGCCTGTAAAACTGCGAGTGAAACCACTGTAAGTTCACAGCATCCTCAGAGGTTCAATTTGGGAGATATCTAATGTTTTCCTTACTACAAAAATTCTTCTGTTCCATCTTACTAGTTCTATCTCCATAGATATTTAAGAGATATGCAAGTCTAAACATCATTCATTCCATTTCTGAATTCACAGCTGGTTAAAGAAGAGAGTAGAACCAATAGTACATATTGATCCATTGGCACTGATAACAGTTTAAAAATCAACAACAATATATACAATAAGTCTTTCTTCTTTTGTTTTAAAAGGTTTTTTTTTTTAATTCTTTGAAAAGCATTGACTGTAGTAGAGGAAATTATTTAAACCGACAAATTTGTTGCTGTAAGATCTCCTACCCAAAGGAGACAAGTTAAAGAAAACACAACTCAATAATTATGGTATAAATTGCACGCCTAGATTGGGCAGATTTACCACTACACTACTCTAATCCCCGGGTATGAGATCCCTTATAACTTGCGGTTTATTCAGGCTGTGTGCTTGTCCAGTTCCGGCTCCTCCATCATTGGCTTCCACTGCTTCCTGTGTCGACTTCCTTCTACCTCCAGCTTCCTCCTGCTTCTACCTCAGCCTTTTATTTGAATTCCTCTTACTCTCTCCTCCCCTAAGCCTTTTTCTCTGCCTCCCTTCTACTGCCCAATCTCTGGCTCTAGTCTTTATTTACAGGTTTTAATTGAACAGAAGGTTTACAAGATGTCATCTGTGTACAGATTCAATCATCCTCTGCAGCCCCTCCCAGAAGGGTGGAACTAGGATCAAAATACAAGCCTGGGGCTATCCACTGGGAACTAGGATCAAAATACAAGGCTGAGGCTATCCACAACAATATACCAGTGATTTTCAACCTGTGGGTTGCAACTCCTCTGGGATTGTATAAAACACAGAACATTCAACACACACACACACACACACACACACACACACACAAACACACACAAGCACCACATACAGAAGCTTGGATAATAATAGAATAAGAGTTATGTGTTTTCTTCTGCTGCTAGTGCTTAATTCTTACCATTACATATTTGATATTGTGGCATGTTAATATGAAAGGTTTTCTAGAATAGATGAAATATCATGTGTTTAGCAGTACAGCACCCCATGAGCATTTAATTGATTTTCCTGTTTTGCTAAAACAAACAAAACAGAGAGAGAGAGAGAGAGAGAGAGAGAGAGGAGAAGAAGGAAGAAGAGAGAGGAGGAGGAAGAGGAGGAAGGAGGAGGAGGAGGAGGAGGAGGAGGAGGAGGAGGAGGAGGAGGGAGGAGGGAGGAGGAGGAAACTTGAAACTTTTGGGAACTTGTTTGTATATTTAACCATGTATCTATATACTAATGTGATAGACTCCTTAAAATGGAATTTGTAGATGAAAAGACATTTATATTTAGATATTATAAATTACTTTGAAATACAAATAAATACTTACAAACATCACATTTAAATGGAAAAATCAAGCTATGAATATTCATAATTTTTTATATTCATAGCTTGATAATATTAATTCATAGCTTGATGATATTAATTTCTACATACCATACCAAACACTGTGCTTTCCATGAACTGTATCACTTAAGGCTCCTTAAATTGCTATAATGTTATTGTTATTATTGTCCCTCCCTCCAGATAGGAAAGGCTTATATTTAAGCAGGCTAAATAGCTTGTTCAAAGTCATGATTCTATTAAACAATCAAGTTCAGACTAATGATTGCTGGGTTTGAATTCATTACCACTGTCAGCATTCTACAGTCCTTATCTTAGTACTTCTATAGATTACCTAATAATGCTCCGCCTCATAGCTGCTAACCCAGAATTGCTCCTGGCTAAAGGAAATGCAGGAACAAAGACTGGAGCAGAAACTGAAGGAAAAGGCCATCCAGAAACAGCCACACCTAGGAATCCATCCTATTTGCAGACACAAACCCAGATACTATTGCTGATGCCAAGAAGTGCATGCTAACAGGAGCCTTGGGGTATAACTTTCCTTAGAGGCTCTTCCAGAACCTGACCAATACAGATTCAGATGCTTGCAGCCAACCATCAGACTGAGCACAAGAATCCAATGGAGGAGTTAGGGGAAGGGCTGAAGGAGCTGAAGGAGTTGGCAACCCTATAGGAAGAACAACAATATTAACCAACCAGAGCCCCCAGAGCTCCCAAGGACTAAACAACCAACCAAAGAGTACACATGGAGGGATCCATGGCTCCAGCTGCATATGTACCAGAGGATGGCCTTATCTGGCACCAATGGGAAGAAAGGTCCTTGGTCCTGTTAAGGCTCTATGATGCAGCTTATGGGTGAGACAGGAGTAGGTGGGTGGGGAGCACCCTCATAGAGGCAGGGGGTAGGAGGCAAAGGATAGGGGGTGTTTGGAGGGGACACCGGAAAAGGGCACAACATTTGAAATGTAAATAATTAAGATAACCTATAAAAAAGAAAACAAAGAATAAAGAAGGCAACTAGGAAAAAAATGCAATTCTCAATAAACATGGGAACATGGGTACTTTCATACTACAAAGATTTAATTTTCAGCCCAAGTTCATCCCTTTGAAGCTGCTGCCATCGTGATATGGATATGCTTCGGTTTTCATGACAGCATCAATCTTCAGACAGTTGTAAGGGTCAAGTGTACAGAAGCTGGCCTCTGGAATTTACTAGAATGAATGCACCACCCTCTTCCACCAATGGCAGTTGATACTCTTAGAAAGAAAGGGGGCTCAATGATCACTATTAATTATATTGCTTCAAATAAAATGCCTGGAACATTTAAGGTAGAGATGTTGAATATTAACTGACTATGGGCATATTGAATAATCTAAGAGGCAGATAGATAAAAATAGCTAAAAAGGTATTAAAGCTTCAAAAATATATTTTAACAGCAACAAAAATCAAGACATTTAATAAGAAAAGCTTTGCTTTTGGAAATAAGAAACTAAGATAAGACAGACAATTTTGAATGCTGCGGGGTTTGCCCATTTCCCTCCTTCGATTTCACATTTCTGCATATAACTCCAATCCTGTTAGTGCTTTGGTTTCTGGGTGAATTATGCTCATTTTCTCAGAGAATCCTAATCCATGTGTAAAGATCTGTTTTTAAATAGTTGTGATGCACGCATTTATCAGCATATTAACTTCATTAACATTTTAAACTTGTTTTCATGAAGCATAAGTTTGCTGCCACTTGATTTAAGTGTATTTTATAAAAATCAATCTTTCAACTCTTAAATCTTTGAAATTTCTGATTCTCTCATATTTATTTTTCCTTCTGGTTGTTGTTAAAACTATTAACAATTAGACAGTACCCATTTAATTCATTACATGTTAATTAAAATAAGCAAATTAAAGCAGCATATTCCTTTTGTCTGTGCAGTGAACATAAGCAACTGTTACATCCCAGCTTCTGTTTTATTGCCAGCTTGAGCTATTATCAGGGAGTTTATGTGGACTTAGTTCTATCAATTAATTGTGTAATCTTAGCTGTCCAAGGAGTCAAATGATTGGGGGTGGGGGAACAAACAGAATTAAACTCAATTATTCAAAATTCTAGTTATTCAAAATTAGCATACATTCCACACTATCTTGCCCATTAAAAATCCTTTTTTCCCTTCAATGATTCAGTCATGCGTAGTAAATCTCTCCTCCCTTTTCACCAGCAAAACTTTACTTCTAACATCATTAAAAATCCTTTTATATTGGTTTGGTGCCTGAGTCTTTTTATTCTAAAAAGAATTCTTAATGTACTGATGTTGGACTCTAGGTTTTTACTTTTGAAGTCAAAGCGATCTGATCAGCATCATGACACTGGTAAGTAAGAGTTGTTATAAAGAAGAAAAGGGAGAAGACATGCCTGGTCCTCTCGGGAGACCAGAGGGTATAAAAGTCTATCGAGGTAGGCATCGTGCTTTGTCTTCTTTATAAAAATCTATTTCATTGCATCACTAAATGCAGAACAACATAGAAGGCAGCATGAACATGAACTCAGTAAATGCTCTCTCCAGAATCCATGGTCCTCCAGAGACATAAAGTTTATATTCTCAAGCTTCACTGTTGAGTATATATCTTGAAATATACTAAATTCACCCACAGAACAATTCTGTGACAGTATTCCAATTTTCATGTTTTGTTTATGTCAGTGTTGAAGTTCATCAACATAAAGGAAGCTTCACAACATTTCACAGACTGTAAGTAGCATAATGTTTAAATGAACAATGGTTAGCTCCATCGTTTGATGTTTTTATAGACTGTAATTAATCTTCAATTTAATTTCTTTGTAAAATTCACACTAATAAAACATATGACATACAATAGTCATGATTTTGTTTTCTAATGGCACATAATGTATGATTGAACTTATATACTTTGAAATAATCTACTGAGATAAGAAAGGCTACTATTTTGAGTATCATGAGTATAAAACTAGGATTTAAATTGAAAGAAAACACACATGCTTGAAAATATTTTTGGATAGATTGCTGAATAAAAGAACACTAAGTAAAAATCCTAAGTCATAATATGTTCTTATGTGCATACCAAAACAATACTATAGCAAAGAGAATTACTGTATTTATTTAAGCAGGATCTGGAAAAAAAAAACGATATTTTCTAAGATAAATCACCTTTATTAATATAATTCAAAGTCTTTCAAGTATGAAAATGTTTTTCTAAAATATGCTCAATCTGGAAATGATCTGTAATCAATTCAAAGATTTCAACACACTGACTGGCATTTGAACTTATGACTACAAGGAGGCCCTATTTATTATTTCGGAATTACAATTCAGTCTCACCGTCTGTGTGACTCCAGGAGGCACCTTTCATGCAAACCAGAAACTGAAAGCTTTGTTTCAGTTCTTCCTTTTTACCTTTCTTCCTTCCTTATTTCCCTTCGTCCCTCCCTCCCTCCTTCCTTTCTTCACTCCATTTTTCCTTTCCTTGAGCTTTTGGATTGCTGCAAGATTCTGAGACCTAGGATAATTTGACCTTTACCGGATAATTCCACACAGTTGAAACAAAAATGGCTTGATGTAACTGGACTTTCTGTCAGGTTCCTCTAACCATTCCACATCGATAAGAGCTTAATTTAAATAGATTGATACCAACTAGTTGATTTCAGTAGAACAGATTTTTTTTTAACTTAAGTCTAGGTGTTTTTCTCAAGGATGAGTTTGTCTTCACATCTCTCCAGCTGTTAATCTAACTTCTTGTTCCCTATTTTTTAAAAATATTTTTTTCTTAAAGCCATAATAAACAGTGGCAATGTTTTAAAACTCACTATTCTCAGCAGTTGGGATTCTAGAAGTTTCTGTCCAATATAATTAGCACTTTAGTATGTACAGTTCTGTTTTATATGGATGCATGTATATTGTTCCATCGAATTTTAATTTTGTTTTGACTCTATCATTTCTCCACTTTTCTCATCTGGAAACTAAAAGGAATATTTTAACTTACAGTTTAGCACAATCATTACCTATACCTTAGTATTCTTCTTAAAAACTTATTTAATGGATGAAAAACATTTATAAAACCTACCTTCCATAAAAATGCTGAGGACAGATAGGTGATATGTCCTATTGAATCATTTATTTTTAATCAAATAGGGTTTATAATAATATCAATAAAGGATGACTTAATTGCTCAATAATAAGAAGATCTATGTCTTCACCTTTGGTTCACATTTCCACAGAGAACATAATTCCTCTTAATTTACAAAAAAAAGGAAGAAAAAGATGCCTTTATTAGTTTGAAAGGTTTTCATGTTCATTATGCACATTAGAAAAGTTTTAGAAATGGAAGGAAAACATGAAATAGAAAATGTCGTATTGACCTAATTGAACTTCCTCAAAATGCCAATGAGAATTTGCTGGTCTTTTTAACACTTGTGTAATAATGTTGCCCTTTAAATGTAACTGGTTAAATTTTCAAAGCTGTGTCCTGGGATTTTGCCATTTGATGTCCATTAATATCAATTGGAATATGCGGACAAATCCCTGTATACCACTTTGAAATTTTACCCCTTAGTGTTAATGATAGTCTTCTAACAGCGAAGTGAGAAATAAATTATTTATCTGCTTAGTTCAAATTTCCTTTAGTCTCTTGAGTAAACTAAATAAGGAAAGAAAAAGAATACCAATATTTCTTTATTAGTTCAAAGTAACATCTATATCAAGAACCCATTGACTAAGTATGTATTGAACAGTCTGTTATATTATGCAGTTAGCTCCGTCTATCTGAATATTTATGCTGTGGGTGTCCTTTTAGTTATATTCATAGCTAGATTTATTTTACTATACCCACAGTATATAGTACTATATGCAATATTTTAACTGCTATATTATCCTTTTATGGTTAAAGTATAAAGGTAATAAGGAACCATTAATAAATATTTTGGCATAGAAATAAAATCCTGTTGTCTAGTTTCTCCTTTGTTTAACTTAATAAATTGTGTTCTAAATACCTGTGTAAAATTCCCAAGTATCAGGATAGAATAATCAGTAAAAAGCTTTTAGGTAACAGAGAAATAATAAGGCATTCCTATACACACATTTAATGATAATAAGGAAGCATCCATTATGCATACATTTATCTTAATATAAAATATATAAAAACATCCCACGTTAAAAAAAAAACACACTTCCTTATAAAAGAACTTATCACATTAATCCATTTTCAGCTCATAGCAAAACTGAAAGGAACAAAGATTCCTCATATACCAAAGACCCGTCCCCTACACATATTGTCAGCATTTTTCACTGGAGTAGCATAATTCTTGATACATTAGTGTCATTACCACTACAGCCCACACTTTATACCAGGCTTCGTCATCGGTGCTTTATGTTCTATGAACTTGGATTAGTAGGTAACAAGGTTCACTTGCCATTATGCCGCCTCTCACTAGTTTCACTTCCGAAATACTCCTGGCTCTGCCTCCTCATCCCCTATTCCCTTCTTCCTGTTCCTCCAACCACGGATATGTTTACTGTCTCCAAGGTTTTGTCTTTTCCATACTACTCTTGGTATCACTCTATAGGAGGTAACCTGTTCAGATGAAAAGCCATTGGTTGCCAGGGACATTTTATGTGCTTCCTGGAATATTAACCCCATAAAACAGTCTAAGATCATATTACTCAGGCTGATGGTGGAAGTGATCATGGGATCCTGAAGTAACATATCTATATTGTTTAGTGGACTTTGGCTTCAGACAAAATCAAATTCCTTCGTAATTAGAAATATCTTGAACTGAGGAAATGCTTTGAAGGCATCATTAATTGACTGATCACCAGAATAACAGAATATGTTCCTCAGTTATAAAAGTACTAGTTCACTCAAGAATGTAGCTGAAACTCCAAAGTAGCTTTAGTGCAATGTATTCCTATTTAAAATCACTACAGCATGGTCTACCATTATGCAATATTTATGTCCACTAGGTTAGGGACTAAAATACTGGTAACACTTGGCATATATATCTGTATCTGTATATGTGTGTGTGTGTGTGTATGTGTGTCTGTGTGTCTGTGTGTGTGTGTAGAGTGGGAGGGAGACAGAGAGAGAGAGAGAGAGAGAGAGAGAGAGAGAGAGAGAGAGAGAGAGAGAGAGAGAGACACGTATATTCTAATTACCGGAGTCAAGTTAGTTCTCTTTAATTTTATTTGAATTTTCTAGCAGGTGAGATTATATCAGGTTTTCTGTGCATCTTTAAACTGTGTAAAATATGCATACAGAGCAACATAGAACATACATGTTCTTCAGTGCTTGGGTTTCCAGCCTCTACATTCACATCAGCTTCCTTGTATGTGTGGGATGACAGAGTTGCATACTATATATGATTGCGTTCTTTTTCAAAGCTTTCTGTTCCCTGACTCTATTTAGAACAGATGTTTGAATGTTCCATACAATCTCACTTACACCACGCTGTTTATCAAATCATAATTTGTGTATATTTTATGTAAGAATTCTAGGCTTTCCGTGCCTATTTTGTGACTTGTTTAGACTTGATAACAGCACCAAGGTCCTTAAATCTACATTCATTGAGAACCTAAAACACTTTGAAAATAGATAAAGCAATTGTAAATTTGTCTAGAAAACTACTGTTGTTGCTTAATGCTAAATATAAGGCAACATGTGCTCAAGTCAGACATTAAACCTTATGGCTTCCTTATCTTCTGCAGGAACTGCCATCAGACCTATTGCTTTGAGAGCTGTGACCGCCATTGCCCGTGCTTTGCCAGGGTTTCCTATTTTGGCCACAGGTGGAATTGACTCAGCTGAAAGCGGACTTCAGTTTCTTCATAGTGGTGCTTCAGTTCTCCAGGTAGGGTTTCTGCCTTTCCAAATAATAATAATAATAATAATAATAATAATAATAATAATATTTTCCAATACAAGGTAAATTGTGAGAGATATGCATGTTTTGGAAACCTGCAAAGAAATAGGCAGTGGATAAGCAAAAACAGTGGCACCCATTGCTATTTGTTTTTGAGTCTGAGAAAACCTGGACTTCACTCCCTGTCCTACTAAGAACTTGTGAATACCTCTTGTTACCATATTCATCTATCTATCTGTTCTAGAATAAATGGAACCAGGTAACATATTATACTATATACTATCAGATGAGAAACAATTGCAATGTGAAAAATGTATGTAAAATGGGATCTCCATGAAGAAATGAAAGAAAAAGAATCTGAGGCTAACCCCTAGTCTGATGAGAGTGCATGAAGGTATTACCGCATTTATCTCCTAACTTCCTGACACACAGAGAAGTCATTGGCTTTCTGACATTTCTATTACCAAAAAAAAAAAAAAAAAAAAAAAATTAACTTGTTATTGAACTTATCCTAAAAATCTGAGGAAAGTTCTTCCAATGCCTTCACAGATTCCTAACAGCACTCACATACATAGTGTAAATCTTGTATTATCATTTCCTCTTATTTTACTGAGATTGTTCTGATTTTATTTTTGGAGGGGGCTTGTTAAACACTTTTATTGGTACTATTGTAAAGTATAATATAAAATATCAGGCCCTTAGCCACCTTAGGAAAATAACTGTCATTTATTGTCTCCTAACCAGGTGAGCAGCTTCCTTGGGCAAGCAGGGGGTGGGAATGTAGGGAGTCAGAGAGTCACAGATGACGTAATAATGGAGAAAGAATTTCCCAGAGGCAGGGGAAGCATCATCCAGTGTGTCTTTGCATCTGTAACATAGTCAAGGTTGATTTTTGTTTTGTTGCAGAACAGATGAGAGAGAGGGTAATATGCCCCAGGCTTATCTCCATAGAGTATAGGGTCCTAAGTCACTCTCTCATCAAAGCAGAAGGCTGGGACCTGATGGGTGCACTGTGACCCAGTGGTGTGTGTCATCCAGAATAGGGTAGGACTTGTGGAGGAATTACTTTCCAGAAGTTGGGGTCCAGAGGACACATTTTTCCTCTTAGTTTGAGTCCAGGTCTGAGACTGGTCTTGAACACACAATCCTCATGACCATAAATGATAGTCTAGTATTACCATGCCCAGCTCCCATTTTACTTAAATGATTGTTTGTAAAATATTGTATCCTAGTAGTCTTTGGAGATTATAGCATGAGCAGTTCTCTGTGGGGCCTGTTATACAGGTTTGAGGTCTAACTCAAACAAACAATGAAAAAACCTCACATAAAGACTACATTGTGAACTTCAAGTAATTCCACATTATTATGGGTTTTATTACCCATGGACAATCAGGAAGGATGGCAACATTTGGAATGTAAATAAATAAAATAATTTAATATAAAAGAAAGCAAAATTTAATATCACTTAAGTTCAGTAGCAAAAAGGTAGAGTTCAAATAGCTTGTGTTTCTTATTCTATGTATACAACATTATCTTAAAGATGATACAAAGTTGAGCACGTTAGAATACAAATTAAGGTGCCATTCTTCTAATAAAATGTAACAGATTTATTTTGTCTGAAACCTCCACTAAATATAGCTAGACCCCTTGAGCGTGAAGCTAATGTAAACAGACTCTGAAAGATACACAGAAGGTTGGGAAGGTTTTAATGACTGCTTCTATTTCTTTAAGGGTTATGGGACTATTTAGATTGTATACATGTTCTTAATTTAACTGTAGTATGTGATATCTGTTTAGAAAGTCATTCATTTCATCTAGATTAGATTTTCCAGTTTTGTTGAATATAGGCTTTTGTAGTAAGATGTGATACTTTTTGTATTTCCTGTTTCTGTTGTTATGTCTCCCTTTTTAATTTTTGATTTTCTTAATTTGGATACTCTTTCTGTGTCCTTTAGTTTGCCTAACAGTTTATCTATCATGTTGATTTTCTCAAATAACTAGCTTTTGGTTTTATTGATTCTTTCTATCATTCTATTTGTTTCATTTGGTTGATTTCTGCCCTGAGTTTGAGTATTTCCTGCTGTGTACTTCTCTTGGGTGTGTTTGCCTCTTTTTATTCTAGAGCTTTTAGGTGTGCTGTTAAGTTACTAGTGTAGGATCTCTCCAATTTCTTTATGAGAGCACTTAGCATTGCTTTCATTGTGTCCTGTAAGTTTGGATATGATGTGTCTTCATTTTCACTGAATTCTATAAAGTCTTTGATTTCTTTACTTATTCCCTGACCAAGTTATCATTTAGTAGAGAGTTATTCAGTTTCCATGGGTATATGGGCTTTCTTTTGTTTTTGTTGGTTTTGAAGTCTAGCCTTAGTCCATGGTAATCTGATAGGATGCATGGAATTACTTCAATCTTCTAGTATTAATTGAGGACTTGTTCTGTGACCAATTACATGGTCAATTATGGAGAAGGTACCATGTGGTGCTAAGAAGTTATACTCTTTTGTTTTATGGTGAAATGTTTTTTATATATTTGGTAAATCCATTTGGTTCATGACTTCTATTAGTTTCACTGTGTCCTCTGTTTAGTTTTTGTTTCAATAACCTGTCCATTGTTGAGAGTGGGGTGTTGAAATCTCCCACTATTATTATGTGAGGTTCAATGTGTGGTTTGAGCTTTAATAAAGTTTCTCTTATGAATGTGGATGCACTTGCATTTGGATCATAGATGTTCAGAATTGACACTTCATCCTTGTGGATTTTCCCTTTGATGAGGATGAAGTGTCCTTCCTTGTCACTTTTGATAACTTTTGGTTAAAAGTTTGTTTTATTGGCTATTAAAATGGCTACTCCAGCTTGTTTCCTAGACCAATTGCATGGAAAACTTTTTCCAACCCCTTAGTCTGAGATGGTGACTGTCTTTTTCACTGATATGTGTTTCTTGGATGCACCAAAATGCAAGATTCTGCTTGCTTATCTAGCCACTTCATTTATGTCTTCTTACTGTGGAATTGAGTATGTTGATGTTGAGATATATTAAAGTCACCTGATTGTTAATTCCTGTTATGTTTGTTGTTAAGCCAGTATTGTGTGTGTGTGTGTGTGTGTGTGTTTCTTTCCTTTTGTTTTTGTTGTGAGATGTTTAATTTTTGTTTTTCCTTTGGTGTAAATACCCTCCTTGTGTTAACATTTTCCTTCTAGAATCCTCTGTAGGGTTGAATTGGTTGATAGACATTGATTAAAGTAGTTTTGTCATGGAATATTTTGATTTCTCCATCTGTGATGACTGAGAGTTTTGCAGGGTAAAAAAGCCTAGGCTGACATTTCTGTTATAGTCTTCATGGCATGGATCTTCTGGATTTTAGAGTCTTTGGTGAGAAGTCTGATATATTTCTGACAGATCTGCCTTTTAGTGTTACTTGGCCTTTTTCTCTTCCCACTTTTAATATTCTTTCATTGTTCCTTGCATTTAGTGTTTTGATTATTATGTGACAGGAGGATTTTCTTTTCAGATCCAATCTATTTGTTGTTTTATAGGGTTCTTGTACATTTATGGCTATCTCTTTATGTTGGGGAAGTTTTCTTTTATAATTTTGATGAAGATGTTTTCTGGTCCTTTGATCTGGGAATCTTCCCTTTCTTCTGTCCCTATTATTCATAGGTTTGGTCTTTTCTTTTTTTTTTTTTATTTTATTTTATTTTTTTTTATTGAAAAATTTTTTATTTTTTACATTTCAGAGGTTTTCTCCTTACCCCATTTCCCCCCCCTCCCTCCCAGGAACTCACTATCCCTTCCCCCCTCTTCCTGCCTCCACGTTGGTGTACCCCCACCCACCCTCCCCTGTACCTCACCTCCCCACCCTCGAGTATCCCCCCCCACGACGTCCAGCCTTCATGGGTCCAAGGATCTCTTCTCCCACTTATATATACCTCCCTTGCCTATATAGCTGGAGCCTTGAGTCCCTCCCTAAGCACTCCCAGGCTGGTGGCTTAGACCCTGGGGGCTCTGGTTGGTTGAGATTGTTGCTTTCCTCATGGTGTTGCGAATCCTCTCAACTCCTTCAGCCTTCACTCTATCTTCTCCATTGGAACTCCATGCTCAGTTTAATGGTTAGCTGTGAGCATCTGCCTCTGAGTATGTCAGACTCTTGCAGACCTCTAAGGAGACAGCTATATCAGGCTCCTGTCAGCATGTACATCCTGACATCCACATCAACCTCTGCCTTTGGTGACTGCACATAGGATGGATTTCCAGGTGGAATGGTCGGTAGACGGTCCCTCCTTCAGGTACTGTCCTGCACTGTGTCTCCATATTTGCACCCTTGAGTATTTTGTTACTCCTTCTAAGAAGGACTGAAGCCCCCCTACTTGGTCCTCATTCTTAATGAGCTTTTTGTGGTCTGTGAGTTGAGTCTTGGGTACTTCAGGCTTCTGGGCTAAAATCCAGTAATCAGTGAGTGAATACCATGTATGTTCTTTTGTGATTGGGTAACTTCACTCAGGATGATATTTTCTAGTTCCATCCATTTATATATGAATTTATCAAATTCATTGTTTTTAATAGCTGAGTAATATTCCATTGTATAAATGTACCACATTTTTTGTATCCATTCCTCTGTTGAAGGGCATCTGGGTTCTTTCCAGTTTCTGGCTATTATAAATAAAGCTGCTATAAACATAGTGGAGCATATTTCCTTGTTATGTGTTAGAGCATCTTCTGGATATATACCCAGGAGTGGTATAGCTGGGTCCTCAGGTAGTGATATGTCCAATTTTCTGAGGAACCGCCAGACTGTTTTCCATAGTGGTTGCACCATCTTGCAATCCCACCAACAATGGAGGAGGGTTCCTCTTTCTCCACATCCTCGCCAGCATCTGCTATCACCTGAGTTTTTTATTTTAGCCATTCTGACTGGTGTGAAGTGGAATCTCAGGGTTGTTTTGATTTGCATTTCCCTGATGACCCAGGATGCTGAACATTTCTTTAGGTGCTTCTCGGCCATTCGGATTTCCTCAATTGAGAATTCTTTGTTTAGCTCCTTACTCCATTTTTTTAATAGGGTTATTTGGTTGTCTAGAGTCTAATTTCTTGAGTTCTTTGTATATATTGGATATTAGTCCTCTATCGGATGTGGGATTGGTAAAGATCTTTTCCCAATCTGTTGGTTGCCGTTTTGTTCTATTGACAGTGTCCTTTGCCTTACAGAAACTTTGCAATTTTATGAAGTCCCATTTGTCAATTCTTGATCTTAGAGCATAGGCCATTGGTGTTCTATTCAGGAACTTTTCCCCTGTGCCTAGGTATTCGAGAGTCTTCCCCACTTTCTCTTCTATTAGTTTCAGTGTGTCTGGTTTTATGTGAAGGTCCTTTATCCACTTGGACTTGAGCTTTGTACGAGGAGATAGGAAAGGATCGATTTGCATTCTTCTGCATGTTGTCCTCCAGTTGAACCAGCACCATTTGTTGAAAATGCTGTCCTTGTTCCACTGGATGGTTTTAGCTCCTTTGTCAAAGATTAAATGACCATAGTTCTGTGGGTTCATTTCTGGGTCTTCAACTCTATTCCACTGATCTTCCTGCCTGTCTCTGTACCAATACCAGGCCGTTTTTATCACTATTGCTTGGTAGTACAGCTTGAGGTCAGGGATGGCGATTCCTCCAGAAGTTCTTTTATTGTTGAGGATGGTTTTCGCTATCCTAGGTTTTTTGTTGTTCCAAATAAATTTCAGAATTTCTCTTTCAAGTTCTGTAAAGAATTGAGTTGGTATTTTAATGGGGATTGCATTGAATCTGTAGATTGCTTTTGGCAAGATGGCCATTTTTACTATATTAATCCTGCCAATCCATGAGCATGGGAGATCTTTCCATTTCCTGAGATCTTCTTCAATTTCTTTCTTCAGAGACTTGAAGTTCTTGTCATACAGATCTTTCACTTGCTTGGTTAGATTCACCCCGAGGTATTTTATATTATTTGTGACTATTGTGAAGGGTGTCATTTCCCTAATTTCTTTTTCAGCCTGTTTATCTTTCATGTAGAGGAAGGCTACTGCTTTGTTCGAGTTGATTTTATAACCTGCCACCTTGCTGAAGTCGTTTATCAGGTTTAGGAGTTCTCTGGTGGAGTTTTTGGGGTCACTTAAGTATACTATCATATCATCTGCAAATAGTGATATTTTGACTTCTTCCTTTCCTATTTGTATTCCTTTGACTTCTTTTGTTGTCTAATTGCTCTGGCTAGGACTTCCAGTACTATATTGAATAGGTAGGGAGAGAGTGGGCAGCCTTGTCTAGTCCCTGATCTTAGTGGGAATGCTTCAAGTTTCTCTCCATTTAGTTTGATGTTGGCTATTGGTTTGCTGTATATTGCTTTTACTATGTTTAGGTATGGGCCTTGAATTCCTGATCTTTCCAAGACTTTTACCATGAAGGGATGTTGGATTTTGTCAAATGCTTTCTCAGCATCTAATGAGATGATCATGTGGTTTTTTTCTTTGAGTTTGTTTATATAGTGGATTACATTGATGGATTTCCGAATATTGAACCATCCCTGCATTCCTGGGATAAAGCCCACTTGATCATGATGAATGATTGTTTTGATGTGTTCTTGGATTCGGTTTGCTAGAATTTTATTGAGTATTTTTGCATCAATATTCATAAGAGAGATTGGTCTGAAGTTCTCTTTCTTTGTTGGGTCTTTGTGAGGTTTAGGTATGAGTGTGATTGTAGCTTCATAGAACGAATTGGGTAGAGTTCCTTCCGTTTCTATTTTGTGGAATAGTTTGAAGAGAATTGGTATTAGGGCTTCCTTGAAGGTCTGATAGAATTCTCCACTAAAACCATCTGGTCCTGGGCTTTTTTTGGTGGGGAGACTTTTAATGACTGCTGCTATTTCTTTAGGGGTTATGGGACTCTTTAGATGGTTTATTTGCTCCTCATTTAACTTTGGTACCTGGTATCTGTCTAGAAAATTGTCCATTTCATCCAGATTTTCCAGTTTTGTTTTGTATAGGCCTTTGTAGTAGGATCTGATAATTTTTTGAATTTCCTCAGTTTCTGTTGTTATGTCTCCCTTTTCAGATCTGATTTTATTAATTTAGGTACTGTCTCTGTGCCCTCTGGTTAATCTGGCTAAGGGTTTATCGATCTTGTTGATTTTCTCAAAAAACCAACTCTTGGTTTTGTTGATATTTTGTATAGTTCTTTCTGTTTCTACTTGGTTGATTACAGCCCTGAGTTTGATTATTTCCTGACGCCTACTCCTCTTGGGTGTATTTGCTTCTTTTTGTTCTAGAGCTTTCAGGTGTGCTGTCAAGTTGTTAATGTGTGCTCTCTCCAATTTCTTTTTGTAGGCATTTAGAGCTATGAGTTTTCCTCTTAGCACTGCTTTCATGGAGTCCCACAAGTTCTGGTATGATGTTTCCTCATTTTCATTAAATTCTAGAAAGTCTTTAATTTCTTTCTTTATTTCTTCCTTGACAAAGTCATCATTGAGTAGAACATTGTTCAGTTTCCACATGGATGTGGGTTTTCCCTTGGTTCTGTCATTATTAAAGACCAGCCTTAGTCCGTGGTGATCTGATAGGATGCAGGGGATTATTTCAATCTTTTTGTATCTGTTGAGGACTGTTTTGTGACCAATTATATGGTCTATTTTGGAGAAGGTACCATGAGGTGCTGAGAAAAAGGTGTATTCTTTAACTTTAGGATGAAATGTTCTATAGATATCTGTTAAATCCATTTGGTCCATAACTTCTGTTAATTTCAGTGTGTCTTTGTTTAGTTTCTGTTTCCATGATCTGTCCATTGGAGAGAGCGGGGTGTTAAAATCCCCCACTATTATTGTGTGAGGTGCAATGTGTGCTTTGAGCTTTAGTAAAGTTTCTTTTATGTATGTAGTTGCCCTTGCATTTGGAGCGTAAATGTTCAGAATTGAGAGTTCATCTTGGTAGATTTTTCCTTTGATGAGTATGAAGTGTCCTTCCTTATCTTTTTTAATTACTTTTGGTTGAAAGTCGATTTTATTTGATATTAGAATGGCTACTCCAGCTTGTTTCTTGGGACCATTTGCTTGGAAAATTGTTTTCCAGCCTTTTACTCTGAGGTAATGTCTGTCTTTGTCACTGAGGTGCGTTTCTTGTATGCAACAAAATTCTGGGTCCTGTTTATGTATCCAGTCTGATAGACTACGTCTTTTTATTGGAGAATTGAGTCCATTGATGTTAAGGGATATTAAGGAAAAATGATTGTTGCTTCCTGTTATTTTTGTTATTAGCGGTGGAATTATGTTTGTGTAGCTACCTTTTTTTTTTTTTGGGAGGTTGTTGGACGATTACTTCCATGTTTCTTCTAGGTTGTAGTTTCCTTCCTTGTGTTGGCGTTTTCCATCAATTATCCTTTGAAGTGCTGGTTTGTGGGAAGATATTGTGCAAATTTGGTTTTGTCATGGAATATCTTGGTTTCTCCATCTATAGTGATTGAGAGTTTTGCTGGGTATAGCAGTCTGGGCTGGCAGTTGTGTTCCCTTAGGGTCTGTATGATATCAGACCAGGATCTTCTGGCTTTTATAGTTTCTGGTGAAAAGTCTGGTGTAATTCTTATAGGTCTGCCTTTATATGTTACTTGACCTTTTTCCCTTACTGCTTTTAGTATTTTTTCTTTGTTTTGTGCATTTGGTGTTTTGATTATTATGTGACGGGAGGTATTTCTTTTCTGGTCTAGTCTGTTTGGTGTTCTGTAGGCTTCTTGTATGTTTATGGGTGTCTTGTACTTTAGGTTGGGGAAATTTTCCTCTATAATTTTGTTGAAGATATTTACTGGCCCTTTAGATTGGGAATCTTCACTCTCATCTATACCTATTATCCTTAGGTTTGGTCTTCTCATTGCATCTTGGATTTCCTGAATGTTCTGTGTTAGGAGCTTTTTGCATTTTGCATTTTCTTTGACTGTTGTGTCGAGGTTTTCCATGGTATCTTCCATGCATGAGATTCTCTCTTCTATCTCTTGTATTCTGTTGGTGATGCTTACATCTATGACTCCTGATCTCTTTCCTATGTTTTCTATCTCCACAGTAGTCTCCCTTTGAGATTTCTTTATTGTTTCTATTTCCAGTTTTAGATCCTGGATGGTTTTGTTCAATTCCTTCACCTGTTTTGTTGTGTTTTCTTGAAATTCTTTAAAGGATTTTTGTGTTTCCTCTTTAAGGGCTTCTACCTGTTTACCCATGTTCTCTTTCAATTCTTTCAAGGATTTTTGTGTTTCCTCTTTGAGGGCTTCTACCTGTTTACCTGTGTTCTCCTGTATTACTTTAAGGGAGTTACTTATGTCCTTCTTAAAATCCTCCATCATCATCATGAGAAGTGATTTTAATTCTGAGTCCTGTTTTTCCTGTGTGATGGAATATCCAGGGCTTGCTATGGTGGGAGAACTGGGTTCTGATGATGTCAGGTAACTTCGGTTTCTGTTGCTTGTGTTCTTTCGCTTGCCTTTCGCCATCTGGTTGACTCTAGTGTTACCTGTGCTCACTGTGTCTGACTGGAGTCTGTCTTTCCAGTTATCTTGCTTGTGTCAGATCTCCTCGGATTCCAGATGTCTCTGTGTTCCTGTGATCCTAAGCTCCTTCTGCTCTGGATGCAATAGGTCTTCTAGGATGTCTCAGGATTCGATGTTTCCACAGGCGCAGACCAGCTAAGTGTCCTCTGCACTGGTTGCAGTATGTCCTCTAGGTTTTCTCAGGATCAGGTGTTTCCACCAGAGCAGACCAGCTGAGGGACCTGTGCTCTGTGTGCAGTGGGTCCCCCTAGGATGTCTCAGGATCCTGTGTTTCCACAGGAGCCGACCAACAACGGGCCCGCCCCAGGCCAGAGGGCCAGGACCCGGGTGCACGGGAAGTTATAGTCCGGAGGGGCTGGCTTTGGGTGCCTGCTATTTCCTTAAACCCCACCTGGCTCCCGGTTGTAACTCTGGGCTTTGGGCTAGTGGGCAAGGTGACTTACCCTCTGCTCTGTGTGCAGTGGGTCCCCCTAGGATATCTCAGGATCCTGTGTTTCCACAGGAGCCGACCAGCAACGGGCCCGCCCCAGGCCAGAGGGCCAGGACCCGGGTGCACGGGAAGTTATAGTCCGGAAGGGCGGGCTTTGGGTGCCTGCTAGTTCCTTAAACCCCACCTGGCTCCCGGTTGTAACTCTGGGTTTTGGGCTAGTGGGCAAGGTGACTTACCCTCTGCGCTGTGTGCAGTGGGTCCCCCTAGGATGTCTCAGGATCCTGTGTTTCCACAGGAGCAGACCAGCAATGGGCCCGCCCCAGGCCAAAGGACCTGGTCTTTTCATTGTGTCCTGGATTTACTGGATAATTTGGTTTAGGAACTTTTTATGCTCTTTATTTTCTTTGACCATTTTACCAACATCTTCTATGGTATCTTCTACACCTAAAATTCTCCTATCTTGTATTCTATCAGTGATGCTTGCTTCTGTAGCTCCTGATCACTTTCCTGGGTTTTCCATTTCCTAGTTTGCCACCATTTATAATTTCTTTATTGTTTCTATTTCCATTTTTATGTCTTGGACTGCTTTGTTCAATTAATTCACTTATTTGATTATGTTTTACTATATTTCTTAAAGGGATTAATTTGTTTTCTCTTTAAGGACTTCTACTTGTTTTTCTTTGTTTTCCTGTATTTCTTTAGGTGAGATTTTATATATATATATATATATATATATATATCCTCCTTAAAGGTTTCTATTATCTTCATGAGATGGAATTTTCAGTTAACATGCTTTTCAGGTGTGTTGGGGTATCCAGATCTTCCATGTGCATTGATTGGTAGGATTAACATAGTAAAAATGGCCATCTTATCAAAAGCAATATATAGATTCAACACAATACTCTTCAAAGTCCCAACACAATTCTGCACAGACATGGAAAGAGCAATTCTCAAATTCACGTGAAACAACATAAATCCCAGGATAGCCAAAACAATTCTCAACAATAAAAGAACCTATAGGGAAATCACAATCCCTGATTTCAAGCAATAGTAATAAAAACTACATGCAATTGGTACAGAGACAGAGAGGTTGATTGATCAATGGAATAGAATTGAAGACTCAGAAATAAACCAACAAACTTATTGACACTTGATCTTTGACAAAGAAGCCAAAAATGTACAATGGAAAAAAGAATCCATCTTTAATAAATTATGCTCATCTAACTGGCAGTCTGTATGTAGAAAAATGAAAATAGATCCATTATTAAGCCTTGCACAAATCTCAAGTCCAAGTGGACCAAATATCTCAAGGTAAAACCAAATACAATGAGTCAAATAGAAGAGAAAGTAGGAAAGAGTCTAGAACTTATTGGCACAGGGGTAAATTTCCTAAACAGAACTCCAATGGCTCAAGCTCTAAGATCAACAATTGATAAATGGGACCTCATGAAACTGGAAAGCTTCTGTAAGAAAAAAGACACCATCAATAGGACATATTGGCAACCTACAGATTGGGGAAAAGATCTTCACTAACTCCACATATAATAGAGGGGTAATATCCAAAATATATAAAGAACTCAAGAAGTTAATCCCCAATAAAACAAGTAACCCAATTTAAAAATGCAGTACAGAGCTAAACAGAGAATTCAAAGCAGTAGAATCTCAAATGGCCTAAGAGCACTTGAAGAAATGTTCAAAGTCCTTAGTCATCAGGAATGCAAATCAAAACAACCCTGAGATTCCACCGTACACCAATCAGTATGGTTAAGATCCAAAACTCAAGTGACAACACATTTTGGTGATGATGTGGAGAAAGAGGAACTCTCCTCCACTGGTAGCAGGATTACAAATTAGGAAAAGTACTCTGGAAATCAATCTGGAGGTTCCTCAGAAAATTGAAAATAGTTCTACCTGAGTATCTAGATATACCACTCTTGGGCATATATCCAAAAGATGCTCCATCATACCACAAGGACATATGCTCCACTATGATCATAGCAGCCTTATTTGTAATAACCAAAAGCTGGAAAAAAAAAACAGATGTTGCTCAACCAAAGAGTGAATACAGAAAATGTGTTTCATTTACCCAATGGAATGCTATTAGGCTGTTAAGAATGAGGACATGAGTTTTGCAGGCAAATGGATGGAACTAGAAAATAGAATACTGAGTGAGGGACAGTGATAGGGCACGCCTTTAATCCCAGCACTTGGGAGGCAGAGACAGGCAGATTTCTGAGTTCGAGGCCAACCTGGTCTACAGAGTGAGTTCCAGGACAGCCAGGGCTATACAGAGAAACCCTGTCTCAAAACAAACAAACAAACAAACAAACAAAAACCTTTGGCCAGGCATTGGTGGCGCACACACCTTTAATCACAGTAGTTGGGAGGCAGAGGCAGGCAGATTTCTGAGTTCGAGGGAAGCCTGGTCTACAGAGTAAATGCCAGGACAGCCAGGGCTACTCAGAGAAACCCTGTCTTGAAAAAAAAAAAAGAATACTGAGTAAGGTAACCCAGACCCGAAAGTACATGCATGATATGCACTTACTAATAAGTAGATATTAGCCCTACAGTACAAAATACCTAGAATATAACCCACAGACCATAGAAGTTTAAAAGCAGAAAGGCCACATAAGGATGCTTCAATCCCATGTAGAAGGGGGTAGAAAATAATCATGGAAGGGAGAGGGAGAGAAGGACCTGGGTGGGAGACAGGAGGAGGAGGAGAGGAGAAAAGGGAATAGGATCAGGTATGTGTGTGGAGGTGGGGTCAGGAGAGAAGCCCCTAGGGCTAGCAGAATGAATGTAAATATGTAGCTTTGGGGAATGGAGGACCTGCTAGAAAATGCCAGAAACCTGGGATGTAACAGACTCTCAGGATTCAACAGGGGTGACATTATCTGAAATGACCAACTGTGGGGAGGGAGAACTTTAAGAGTCTACCTCCAGTAGATAGACAGGACCTCAAGTGAAGGGATGGAGTTACCAATCCACAGTCAAATTTTCTGATTCATAACTGTTCCTATCTAAAAGAACTGCAAGGACAAACATGGAGAAGATTCTGAAGGAAAGGCAGTCCAGTGACTGGTAAGACTTGGGATCCATCTCATGAAGATCAACAAGACCTGACACTATTACTGATACTATGATTTGCTTACAGACAGGAGCCTAGCATGACTGTCCTCTGAGAGGCTCTACCAGCAGCTGAGTGAGACATATGCATATACTTACACCCAATCCTTGGACTGAAGTTGGGGACCCCTACGGTTGAATTAGGGGAAGTAATGAAGAAGCTGAAGGGGAGGGTGATCCCATAGAAAGACAAGCAGTCTCAACTAACTTTGACCCTTAGGCGCTCCCAGACACTGAGCCAGAATCCAAGCAGCATATGTGAACTGGTCCAAGGCTCTCAGCACATATGTAGCTGAGGGCTACTTGGTCTGACCTTGGTGAGAGAGGGCAGTGAAGGCAAGATTCCTCATTGTGGTAAAAGCTCTTGGTGACACACTTCACAACCTGAGTTTGATCCCTGGACCACACTTGATGGAAGGAGAATATTAACTTCCACAAGTTGTCTTTTGACCTCCACAAATATAATAGTATGCATGTGCGTACACACACACACACACACACACACACATACATACATATGCAATTAAATTTTAAAAGAAGGCACTTCAGAGAATCAGAAAGAAAGAACACTATGCAGTAGATTTTTCAAAAAGAAATCAGATATTTTGAAATGGCTGGGGTTTGGCCTCAGGAATTTAAATGTTTGTTCACTCATTTTCTATCTATATCTTGCTCCTTACCTTTGTTCCTGTGGGTTATTTTATCAGCTCATGGCTGCCATGCATGCCCTCTGGACTACTTCACAGGGTGCCCTTTCAACTCCTTTCTACACAGAGTGACTGCTGGGGTTTCCTGGAGGGGCCTCACTGTGTTTTTTCACACCAGCTCATGTCATAGCCATTGGTCATCTATGCACGTGGACTACGTGACGTAGACCAGAAACATTGTGTGTTAGCTGGGCTTGAGTTATTTAGTATCTTTAGCAAACCTCTGATCACGAATACAATGATTCACACCATTGGGAAAAAAAATCTTCTTGCTTTTTGTCTATGGCAGGGAATGTGGTAAAAACTTTTCACAAAACTCTACAGAACATTGGTTCTCAAATAATTTTGTTAAAAATACAAAGTTTCTACCCATAGTGATTTACTGGCAGAAAATTATAGATTTATGTACAAATCTTACCATTAGCTGAAATGAGACTATCATTCAGTCAGAAAATATGTTTTTAAAAGTTTAGCTAAAATTTGAAGAAAAAATCAGTATTAAAATATTCTTTGGATGATCACAAATTGAACAAACTTGAACTTGAAATGGGGGAGGGTGTTTCAGTGGGGTCGAGGTTGGATAATATATCTGCCTCTCTTCCATTGTAACTGAATTCCACTCGATTCTATTCCCTAATCCTGGGTTAATATAACCTTTCATTTTCTATACTTCTGAACTGCTTAATATTACTAGAGAAATTCAAGAAACTCTGCAAATTGGATTTGCTCCAAATTCATAGTGTTTAATGTCAGCTTGGCCTTCAGCACTAGTCAAAATCTGATTTTAGTTATCTTTTTTCCTTTTTATCCATAAAATTCTCTCTGTCTCGCAGCTTTAATCTTTGTGAAACCTTCACCCCTCTGTTTTATTGCCCACCCATTTCTCTGATTGTCTCTTCTTGTTGGCTCTTATTCTCTGACTCCATCCCCTTCTCTGGATCTATGTGTATCAGATTAACCATTTCTATTCCAAAGTAAAATATATGTTGGATCTCTACTGAAGGAAAAATTTCATACTCAAGGAGTAATTTCAAATTCTGCTTTTGTGTTTGGAAATTAAGACAGGATTTTGGGAAAGTGTTTTCACTTCAAAAGTGAAAAGCAAAATTTCTTTCATTTGAGTGTGACAGAATATGCTGTCCTTCTTAATCAATATGTGTCCCATAAAATTGTTCATCCAGTCATATACACAGTACACTACATACACACACACACACACACACACACACACACACACACACACTCATTGTGAATTCAAGAAACATAGGATCTTAAATCATAAAATTCCTAGAAGAGAACATAGAGGGAATTTTCCAGAACACTGTTGGCCATGGCTTGTTTTTATAACAGAAACATAGAAAGACCGGGTAGTAAAACTAAAAGTAACCAAGTGAAAGTGATTAAGAGTAATATGCTTCTTCATATCAAAAGAAATAAACAACACATGAAAATGTTGCTTGTAAGTGATGATGTATCTGGACCAGTGAATAATATGTTTGCTATGCAAGCATGAGGACCCAAGTTTGACTATTCAGTCCCAAATTTGCTACCCAAAGCTTGGTGGTCAGCAAGCCTAGCTGAATCTGCAAGCTCCAAGTTCAGCAAGAGATGCTTTCTCAAAAAAAAAAAAAAAGATGGAGATGAATTGATAAAAACACCTTTATGTTAATATACAGTGCCTATATGCATACACATATGAGCAGACATATGAGCACATACACTCATATACATCTATGCATATATATGAAAATCTGACTTTATGCTGAGGAAAATATTTTCAAGCTTTGCATCTTCTAAGGAGTAAATACCCCAAATAGATAAGCTATTTATACAACTTTATAGGAATATTTAACAAATATTAAGGGAGAAAAGGGGAAATGGAGTGTTTGTGTGTGTTAAAGAGAGCAACCTAATTTGACATGGGCAAAATTCTGAATAGGTATTTCCCAAAAGAAGATATACAAATGTCCAATAAGTATATGAAAAGGTGTCTGTATAGGAATTTTTTTTAGGAAAACTCAAACCTCAGTAAGATGCCCCTTTGTAACTCTTGGAATAGCTGTGATTTAAAGGTCAAAGGTAATAAAGACAGCAAGCCTGTGAGAATGCAGAGAAAAGATGTTAGTACACTGTTGAGAGTGTAGATCTGAAACTCCATGTTAGAAAACTGTGCGACTGTTTCTACAATCCTTAAAAGGAGCACTTCCTTAGAATCTACCTTGGTCTCTCTGCATCTCTATGTCTCTCTCTGTCTCTGTCTTTGTCTTCTCTCCTCTTTCCTCTGGTGTGTGTGTGTGTGTGTGTGTGTGTGTGTGTAGTATTGTATGAGCATGCATGAATTGGAAGACTCAGTTAAAAGCAGACTCCACATTTTACAATATACAGATTACCCTAAAATCATTAAACTAAGTTTCTTAAGCTATAAACAAATCAAGCTGCTTTCTGATATTCATCATATGTGGAGACTAAACAAATAAAAGAGCTTACATACATGGGAGTTTCTGGTGGGGGAAGCATGGAAGAATGACTTACAGATGCAGTTTTGGGAACGGAGGTATAGTTTCTAAAAGACAATGTTACGTCTAGGTGAGAAGAAGATCTATCTAAAATGCAGGTGAGGATTGTAGTTATAACAAGACGCAGCACTATGAGAAAAAATTTGGGTTTCTCCTTTACAGCTTAAAAAAAATACTAATAAATAGCAATAACCATGTGTGAAATGACAGACGTATTAGTGGATTGCCACCTAATTACATGTCATAATGTCATATACCTTAGGTGTATACAATCAAATAAACATATCAAAATGCCTTGTACCTAGTATATACAAAAACCTGTGGATAGTGTTTCAAAGAATACAGACTATAAAAAATCTAAGAATGTAGATAAGAAACACAGTGAGTACAAACAGATTGGTTCCCTAGTACAACTTTGGAGTGAAAATTACTATTATAGAGGAACTTGCTATTGTACTCTGTCCTAGAAATAATGTTCAAAACCTATTCCGGGTTTATGTTCCTAGATAGCTACTTATACCTTTGTCAGTCAACCTAACTGACTTCTAATTTATTACAGTGAATTCCGTGTCTTTGAAATCCCTGTTTTCTCATCGTATTTGACAGCCTTTCATTATAATATGCAAATCAGAGCTATTAAGAGACTAGATGAAAATTATCAGTAAGTCCCAGGTACTAAAATTTATAAATACATCTTGGTTAAATTATATTCTCAAACTCCTTGCAATTTCTTTGGTGGGCTATATTACAGTTATGGAGCTTGCTTCTGTTACCCATCATTTGTTCATGAACAATACAATAAATGTAATCCTTCCATTAAGTTTGTAGAGAGTGTCTTAACACATTAATTTTAAATTAATTTATTTTTTGTAATTTATTCTATCTATCTATTCTATCTATCTATCTATCTATCTATCTATCTATTATCTATCATCTGTCTGTTTGTGTTTGTAGTATATGTGTAGACCTAAGGAACTTGTAGTGTCTCCTCATCCAGTCTCCACTACTCTCACTGAACATATAGCTCATGGATAGCCAAGACCAACTGGCCATCATGCTCCTGTGCTCAGGGATATTCTGTCTTCTCCCCAACACTGGGGTCACAGAGGCCCTCCTCTGATATTTTACCTGGGCACTTGAGAACCAAACTCAAGTCATCTCTGCATGCTTGCACAGCAAACACTTCACTGCCTGAGCTCTCTCCCTAGCCTAGCTCTTCATGATTAGTTGTGATTGTGAGTCCAGCATCATGGATAGCTTCCCACTGAGTCATAGATCCCCTTCCTCCAATTTAAACAAGAGTCTATAATTTCTGCTAAAGTGTTATTCATGTCTTGGTATTTCAGCCTAAACTCAGCCTGCTTTAAGCAATAGGCATCCTCACAAAATATTCATTCTCCACCATTGCCTATAAGTAGAGAATACAGAAAAGAGCAACTTCTTTCAACTGAATTTAAACTTGCATAGTTCAATTTAACGATGTTGGCATTATAGTTCAATCTCTTCAGAACCTTTACTAGGGATGTGGGGAAACCATCAGTTCATGTGTGTACAATTGTGTCCGTCACTTGCAGTGAATTGGTATGGCTGATTTTCACATTCCATCTTTGAATGAATGGGATTGTCACTGATATTAATAGAGAATCAAGAAATACAGTAGAGCAAGAGAGCTTGACAGCCGGTTACTCATAGAAGAATTTACAGGACAGTTGTTCAATGGGATTGGATAACTTAAATGAAGTTTTAACAATAATCAGTCACCCTGATTCAGCTAGATCAAGCTAAATGGAAAGTTTTAACATAGCTAGACAACAAATTACTTTATTAAAACTAAAGAAGAAAGGATTAACTGAAGAAGGGGGAGAATTCCTCTGTTTCCCCCAGAGGTGCCGCAGTGTTGGCTTTTCCTTACTCATAATGTACATGGAGACTTAGGCACCCAGATTTTGTTGATGGGCACCATTAGCTTATTAAAAAATAATGATGCACAATATTCCAATTTTTACTGGGTACCTGAAAAGTGCCTATTCAATGATTCCTTTTCTTTTTTCCTATGGCCATTCAACTTAAAGCCAGAGTGATGAAGAATTCTTGGTATCAAAGTCATTTGTAAATGTTATCAGAACTATTTCATATAATTAGTGAAGATAGGCACATTTTAATTTCCATTATGCAATTTCCTATTGCCTTGCTTTAATGGGTATTTAATTTACAATTTAAAGAGTAAAATGTAAGTAGATACATAAAAGACAGAATCCCTATATTCTCCCAATAATATATAAGAAAAATATAGCCTTAGTATCCCATTCAATGAAGTTCTAATTACTGTGTCAATTATTACATTATTTTAAATGACTTTAATGGAAGACTGTTTTCAAGAGGTTGTAATTTTTAAAAAGCATCTTGATTCCAGGGCAACAAATGTTGTTTATAAGCAAAGGAAAGAAATTAAATGGAAACCCACTGGGCCTTCAAGTGACTGCATATTCTCCACTTGACAGAACCATTAGCATCTAGAGTCAATGGAAATTAATGGAAATTAAATCTAATATTTTTGAAAGACAGTTTTACTATAGAAAAAACAATATTGTCACAAGATGACTATTTTATATTACAAAATAATGATGCATTAAGTTCAGTGCCAGCAGATAGAATGGCACATAGTTTCGATTGCTGCTGTTTTATAAATGTCATTTAGCTGACTCTCTTATTGACCCTGATCCCAAGGCTTTATGTTATCTGACCCTTTTATATTATATGTAGAGATCACTGTTTACTGCAAGTTTTATTTCTTGGTTTTCATATGTTTGACAAAAATTCTGAACAATGATTTGCCTTACTTTTCTAATTCAAAGGCTAAAATTATATTATAGGTGTTTTGGTGTCCATACCCACATTATTTTATAAGCATCTACTTGATGTGTTTGAATTGAGCTAAAAACTCAAATGCATTCCTACTGTTAGGTTAGAAATTGACTTCAGTAAAGAATTTGAAATGCAGTCTTAAGACATCATTCTGAGTGGTGCCAACATCTGAGGACATTCTTCTCAAATGGGCACACCAAAAAAGGAGGCAAGGACCAACTTCTCAGTGAAGAATTTAGCGTTATACTTTCTTGAGATAGTATTCATTTTAAGAACCCTGTACATAAGTGCCATAGCTCCATTGACTCTCCTTTCCCTCTTATATATGTGATCTCTTTTCTTTATTATTCTACAGTATACATATGTCGCCATTTTTATGTATGTATGTGTGTGTTAAGTGTTGAATATCTATATCTACATCTACATGTGTATATATATATACATGATGTAGATATATACATGAGTCTATGTATTGTGGCTCACATGAACATATGTCCAGAACTGATCAGTTAGGCAGATTGGAGAACCTATGCAGGAACCCAACTACCTCTCCTCTCAGCAGCCTTTGACTACTAGAGTTGGGATCTTCTGGAATTTCCTCTGTCCTCATTGGCAAATCAGCTAGAGTTGTCATTATGCCAATCTTAGTTGTGCAATTCCATGGATGTGTTTTCTCTGACACATCTAGGGGACCATATCTAGCCACATGTACCATGTTCCTTTGTCTATTCTCCCTCTTTCACGGTTTCTCTAAGCCATGAGACTTACATTGCGGTTGCATCTGCTGGAGTTAACCAGATGTGGGTCTCTAGTAGTCTTTTTCTGTGCAAAAAGAGCTTCTTTGATAAGGGGCAAGAGCTACACTTATCTATGGGTATATGGATAAGTGTTTACTTCATTTAGAAATTACATTGGTTTACAAAAGTTGCAGCAGCATATCTTCTTCCAGGATTTACAACCCCTCCAGCCATGTACAATTAGCTAAGTTTATAGTATTAGGCATGAACTGCCTCTCATTTGGTGACCCTTAAGTCAAATTAGACAACTGTTAGTTATTCCCAAGACAAAAATGCCACTTTTGAACCATTGTAGCTACATTGCTGGGTCAGTCATTGTTAATTATTCATAGGCTTTCCATTTGGGTACAATTACCAATTGCTCCTTTCCCTTGGCATCTTTTATAGCACTTTCTGAGGCTATGGGAGTCAATACTCAGGAATGAGATTTTCACATCATCTCCAACTTAATTCTTCCAGATTCTGCATCTGAAATGTGTGGTATCTTCAGTAATAAGGTTTTAACTTCAAGTACTGAAAGGCAACCAGGGTTAAAGTCAACAGCCCATATTGTTTGAGAGACTTCTATTCCTTCAAATAGCCACTAGAAATGACGTTTCCCATGTCTGGTATTCAGGTTTTGTTAGACACTACATGGCTTTTGAGGGAGCATCATCACCCCTTTGGCATAAATATATGTATGTATTTATGTATACATACATATGTGTTGTCTATATCTTTTTTACTAGGCTTATAAAATAATGTTTCTTATGGCTTTTTCCAAACTTTAAATTTTAGTGTTATTCATCTCTTTCTTTCCTCTACCCTTTTATATTCTATATATTATTCATTTTTAATTACTTGTTTTTATTCTTTAAGATTTTAATTCTCTCTTCAAGATCTATTAACAGCTATCTTTACATTCAATTAGCTTCATGTAAATATTTTTGACTATCCCCTTAAAATATGTGTTTATTAACACAAATCCTTTACCTATAGAGGAAACACATTCTCCAGTATGTGTTATGCTAATGATAAAACATCATCATCTATATTCAATACAAAGGAAAACATTATTAAATATTCATCCCCAAACAGAGCAATACTGATTCCTTTCCTGAAGCATGGAATTTTATCATGTGCCTAATATATTTTAAAATTTCCCTGAGGTCTTAGATTAGAATTTCTCTTGTAACTGAGATAAAAATGTACCATAAAATATATATTATATGTATTTCACAGCTGGTTCCTCCTGAATGCTAACCTCCATAAGAGTTTCTGATCACGACATTCAATTTGTACCCTGCCATTCTCTGTATCAGCTGATGTAATCCCTTATTACTTTTCTTAATTACATTTTTAAATGATTGTGAATCATTAGCTCATTGTACAAATGAAGCCCATGGGTTATAGTCACTTTTCTTCATGCTCACTCTTTTTATCTGGATGCATTCAAAGTACATTTGCATTTTTAGAAGCTGTGGTTAAATTGGTTACTCTTCTATAAACACACCTTTAACTACAGGAGAAGCGATCACTCTTTGCAATAATAACAAAGTAAACCTTTCATCTTTTATCTTGCTGTCCTACACCCATATGTGCAATTCTGTTTGTAGTAGGGCTTATGTTTGGTCACCATGTCCACAATGCATTCATAACAAATGCAGCCCAGGCATTGTTATTTGTTGCAATATATCATGACTTACTTCATGCATCCCTGTTCCCACTCTCCAATTCTTCCTTCCTTCTCTGTTAGTAAACTGTTGGCTGTCTTCTGAGATCATTGGTATGCAGCAGCATTGACACGTTCTCCTTCCTTCCTAGATTAGAAAATGTGAGGATTGACTTATTTAATGTCAGATTTTGAAGCTTGAATGTATGTAAAGTCTGAAAAGTGATGCAGAAGAGATGAGAAAGAGATGCAGATAAAATGCTACAGGATCACAGGCCACCTATATCTTGAAACCAAAAACCATATCAAATACATCTAAGCTCTGACACCTGCTTAATAAGCACTGGTAATAGCTCTAGTTCATGAAGTGAAATTGAAGCTGGACCATTCTATTTCTGTGCCTCTTTGCCTCTATGTCAGTGTCTAACATAAGAAGAGATGTTTTGATATTGCATCCCATCTTGTCAAATAATACTCTCCAAGTTTCCCTTCTGAATAGACTTATACAAAAGTACATTAGCTATAACAAACTACAAATATTTCAGTTCGTTCTAGACTTTCAACCTCTTCACAATGTTTGTGTGCTGTTGTTATGTGACCTAGTGGTCACACGCATATTCATTGCAAAGACAGGAGCTTTAAGTTTCAAAGTTCTTTATTTAACATCTGGCTTCACCATTATATAGATTGATACTGGCTTATGATTCTTTATCCTATGAGCCTTAGTTTGTTTATTTATAAAGCAGAAATTTGAATTCTTTCTCATTCGGACACTAGAAGGGAAAATGGACTTTAGTAGGTTAAATACAGAATCACAATTCAGAGTCCTTGCTTCCTGGATGTCTTTCTCAAGCTCCAGCACCTGGTCCCATCAACCCTCTCATTATCCAGCAATGATTGGCATGTCAGGGAGTCTTCAGCACTCTGGTCCAGCTCTCAGTCTACTTGTAAAATGAATATCAACTCTGATTGTTTCTGCCTCTAATTAATTATAAGCTCCTAGAGAAAAAATGAACCAGGCTTATGCAATTCTAGTCATGCAGCTGACATTTATTAAAGGTTTTTTTGGTGCCAATGATAATGATTTACCAGGGAATAAAAAAAAAAATCTAATAATTTGGGGACAGGTTTTATTTTACAATATTAATTGTGTCTCTTGCTAGAAACAGAAATGATAGTAAACTACAAAATTTCTCATGAGCCTACAAACAATGTTCAAAGGCTTTTCACTGGAAATCACATTAATGGCTTATATATCTTATAGAAGTCAAAAAATGTGTAAGTTTAAGGACCATAAAAAAGAGTGAAGGAAATTGCTATCAAAATATCTCTGTGTTTTCACTGACTTCCAATACATAATTCAGAGGCCAAGCTTATCCACATGACCTTGTAACTCTAGTCTACCCTAGTCACAGAATCGGACTTTCATTGAAATGCTTTTGAACACATAGAAAAATAATTACAGATTGACTTCTGCCACAAGTGTTGATAAGATGGCTTGATGAAGTACCAGTTGTTAAGCCTAAAGACCTGAGAAATATTCCTGTAACCTCCACAATGGAAAAAAAAAAAGAATCAGCTGCTGAAGGTTGTCTTCTGACCCTCACATGTGTTATGCATTTGCACACATTAAAAAAAAAAAACTTTTGACACAAACATAAAGAAATCCAAATATGTAGATGATCAGTAGTAGTTTTATGTGAAGATATGCATAGATATCTACCCTATGAGGTTTTTGCCTCTTCCTCTCATACCAATTTTTTGTTTCTAAAGTAAACTATTTATAAATATGTTTAAAGTTCATTCCTACGAGGGAAGATACCATCCAAATTCCTAAGATGACATGCTTTTAAAGGAAATGTTCAAACGTCTTGCTCAAGCTTCTCAACAAACTTCCATTTATTTATTTTTTTTTTTTTGCAAAGGACCAAATGGAATTTTAGTTTATCTGAGTAAAATACAATCATTCAAAAGCATGGCACTATCAGAATATGAATCTATGCATCATATATGAGGTTTGTACTTCAAGTTACAGTTCAGTAGATTTCTAAAAATGTTTTCTGAGACAGAGACATGAATTTTTATGGCTTCTAATTACAAGTTAGAAATGATCTCACTGTGAGACGTTAAAAACTTAGAGGAAAACCATATGTGAAAAAAAATGCATTACTGAAAAAGTAAGAAAAGCAAACACAGAACAAAAACTCAAGGAAATATAAATTACTTCTCAGGAGTCCTGATTCTTCCATTGTAGATCAATAGTGTGCAGTTAATGCATTACCAGGAGAGCATTAATTTGCAATTATTACAGGTGATCTGATCCCCTGTTCTGTCCATTGACACACAAATGACATTCTTTTTAAAGAGTCTGCAGTCATTATTTTAAATAGAGCCACAGAAAGGAAAAATAGAGGTCATTTTCCATCATCAGTATCCAGACCACATAAAGTAGAAACCTTTGTATTTATCCCCAAATAGTCACGATGGTACATAATGAGCCTGTGCATAAAGATGTCCTTTTGTATGCAGAACAAATGTGCTAGAAACTCCGTGGTGGGAGATGAAATGATGCACGACAAATTAAAATGCACTGAATCAAATACAAAGTAAAGCATATACTTCAGTAGCCTCTATAATGGGAGAGAAGTACTTTTCTACAGATGGGAGAGAGAGATTGGTTCAACTGAGCCTTTTTGAAAGGCTTCATCTTGAACATACAAGCTGAATTGCTTCGTAGGTGGAGACTGATGCCACAAATTTCTAAAGGAGTAGATCTCTACTGTCTTGATACACAATCTGATCATACATTGTGTTGCAAAGATGCATGTAGTAGTTACTCATGCAGCTATATCAGTATTGGAGTTGCCGAATAGCAACCGGAAGACTCTCAGCACTCTCCCTTACCCTGGAAACTTCAAACCCAAATGAAAATACATAAAATTGCTCAGATTCAAACCTGAGCTCTGCTGCTCATCGGCTCTATAAATATGGGCCCATTATACTTGAGAATATTTTCTACTTAATTTTGTTTTAATGTGTAAATATTAATGTCTATTATTATGGATGTCATGCTTAAGTGTGGCCACATATAAAGCACATTTGATATAGAATGGAATAAAATAAGAAGACTACTGATACCAGATGTCAGACAGCAGCCACAGCAACAACAGCTTTATCCATCAGTAGTTTTATACACTGACACAGAATTTTATAGTAAAATTATTAGTCCTCTATTCCATCTTTTCAATACCATATTCCTGCTTCCCTGTTATAAAGACAGCCAACTGAACACAGCATCTTAGATAACCATCACATGAAAATTGGGAGGAATTTTTTCCTTCATTTCATCTTTCATGGTGAAAGATCATTTCATATCCTAAGACATGGGATAAGGTACCACTCAGTCTAAAATAATGCTTCTACACTCATGAAAATCAAGACCCTATTTGAATATCCACAATGAATAAGAATACTTGTATGTTAATAAGTTAACAGCATTCTCTGTCTCATGTTTTGGGAGATCTACTTTTATGTATCTTTTCTTCTACAAGCAAATAAGTCCTACTATTTTCATAGGAATGAAAACTTTGAGAAAGTCTTATATCCCACAAAGAGTTGAATAACATTTTCCTAAAACTGTGAGTGGTTACATAGGTAAATGGAAGCAACATCCAGTGTCATAATGACACATTTACCATACCGTAACCTAGACTTAGTTTGTTCCATTAATGAGGTTCCAAATGTGAAGAAGATAGGTGGTGTGAAGTAAGACATGGCTCGCTTTTTGAAGATTCAGTTGAAATCTCAACACTTGAAACCAGAAGAGATTAGGAAGCAGTGACCTATGCATAGAATGATGATCAGTGATTGCAGCTAGACTCCTCTGGGACATGCTGTAAAACACTTTCAGGAGGTGACACTTTTTTTTTTAAATGGCCAGCATGACTTCAGAGCTTCCTCTAGCTGACAATCAGAAGAGACATAAGAAAGATGAGGCAAGGGTGGGTGGATTTGTGTTTTTAGAAAAAGAGTCTAAAGTGGGCAGAAATAGCTTCAGGAGAAATACCACCCCTTTGAATGTTTTTTTTTTCTAGTTATTCTTTCCTTCTATGCACTAGTGGTTCACTGGATGCCAAACCAATGAGTATAGGAGAACAGGGACAAGGAAACAAAGACGTGTCATAAAGAGGAGAAGACAGAATTACTTCTGTTCAAATAATTGATGATGTAAAATCACAGAAAATTCCTGTGGCAATTTTCATTATTTACCTGGAGGGTATATTTGAAGGATGGTATATTCATTCTCAAGCTATCATCTAAGCTATATGATTAGCAGTGACTTGGCGGGTTTATCTGGCCTTTTCACGTCTTTACTGAATATATGATCTTTCATTTGACTTGCATAGAACATTGCATTCTAGTGCCCAGACTTGAGTACCCAAAGTAATATCATAAAATACATGCTCATTAAGAGAATGTAAGAGGGGCTGGCAGGATATCTCTGTAGGAAAAGGTGGCTGAACCCAAATTGGTGACCCGGGTTCATTCCCTGAGTCCATATGAGAGAAAGAGAAAACTGAGCTTTGAAAGTGGTTGTTTGACTGCACACATGTACCATGTAAATACACATGCAAACACAAATATACATACACATAATAAACAAGAAAGGTAATATTTTATGAAGAATCTCCTAGAACTAACTACAGTGCACAACCAAGCTAAGTATGTTATAACTTTGCAAATTACCATGATAAAACAAACGGAAGATGGCTCATCTTCATGTATAATTTACTATGTGCCAGACACTTTCATATATTAAACTATATTAATTCGTCAACACCACTAATAACCCTATAAGGTAGCTCTTGATATAGACTGCCCCTTCTAAATGCTTTGATTGAAATCCTGGACTGTAATATAATTGTATCAGGATATAATTTGGCTAATTCATGAGAGCAGTTTTCAGAAATGGGATTAATTCACTCAAAGAAGAAACCCCAGAGAACTTTTTTATTTCTCCCATTTGAGGATGTCATGAGAGTAAGGCTGTTGCTGCATCGCACCATACACCACCTTTGATTGTGCCTTGACCGAGGACTTCCCAGACTCCAAACTGAAAAATAACATTTGCTATTTCAGCCACCCAACATTACTCTTATAGCAGCCCTCGTAGACTAAGTCAATGCCATTATGTGGACCAAAAAGGTGAAGAAGGTACAACATGGTTAGATGGCAGAGTTTCATCCGAGTTCAGACTATTTGCCCTGGAGTCTTTTACTTTAATACATCATGTTTAGTTGTATTATGTTGTCATTTCTGGCCACTCGAATGATGGTGTTAATGGACACCCTTTCAAAAGTCACACTAAGCATGGGAAGAAATATGAGACTCCAAGCATTATCTATTGAAAAGTAAAAGAATGTCACCACTAACTGGCCAGAAATCACTCTTCAGAGTACTTATGTAACATATGAAAACAAATTATATATCAACCAAAATGACTTATACACTAAAGGTCAAAGCAGCAATATTCCAAATATCCAAAAACTGGAGACAATTCAAATCCCTACAAACATGGTAAATGAATAAGCAAAGTGTTGTACTGCACACCATGGATACTATTCTGTGGTACATGGGCTGGCACTATAATAACAGAGACTGTTTGACCATGTATAAAAAATGAATGAAGGCAAACAAACAAAAGAGATCTGTTGGATACATGAAATTTAGGTCATGTTTGTTTTATAAAACTGAATGATTAGAAGTGTCAAGTCTGTCAACACAGAAGACAAGTCATTAGAAGGGTGGTAAGAACACCTCCCCAAAAGCACAAGGTCATTCCTTACAATAAGTTTATAGTAATTGTTGTACATCTCTCAAAATTTCTCAGAGCCTTGGTCTATAAACTCATCACATGTAAACTTTATGGCACATCATGTTATATCACAATGATATTTGTAAAGAATTATGACAGTGTACTGTACAAATATTTGTTACTTAATGCCAATGGTTTAAAATTTGAATTTAAATTTATTTATGTTAGCAAAAATTCTGAAAGTGGCCCAGTGTGGTGTCACAAAAAATTAATACCAGCATTCAGGAAGCAGAGTCAGTAGATCCCTGAGAGTTCCAGGCTAGCCTAGTCTATAGAGAGAGTTCCAGGCCAGTGAAGGTTACGTAGTAAGAACCTGTCTAAGGGGAGAAACAGAAAAGCAACTGAAAGGTAAACAAATTAGACATGGCAATGTTTCAAGTCCTGGTTTGTTTTTGTTGTCGTTTTATTTTGTTTTGTTTTTCATTTCTCTTTTCTTTTCTCTTTTTGATGTATTTGTGGAAATTTATAGGAGTTCTTTATTTAGTGATTCATTAGTATTTATACTATTATCTCAAATCAGATAAACTAATTATTATATTTTTGCAAAATGTAAACATAAGTACATTTAACTAAGTCTGAGTGTGTAGCATTTCCTCAGTAGAGGTAGGCATGGATTTTTCAAGTACACTCTGTGGATTCAGTTGCTATGATCAGACGGATTTCTCACATAGATGCCTGATCACACTTTTTACAAATGCTTATTATGATTGAGGCAGGTGCTTTTACTCTCAAACTATGTATGGTTCAGGAAAAGCTAAGTCGATTCTGTAAAGGTTGGTCTCAAATATATCAACAAATAATACTTGCTGAGAATTTCAGGCATGAAGTTTATATCAAAGTGTGAAGTATCAATTCGGTAGTTATAATCTGTGTTCATTCAACCAGTAGTTATTAAATATAACAGGTACGAGGCAAAGTAATGTGAGGTGACCCAGACTCAGAGAGAGAAAAACTGCATTTCCCTCTCTCTCAGACATAGAGATCCTGTGTGTGTGTGTGTGTGTGTGTGTGTGTGTGTGTGTGTGTGTGTGTATGTGTGTGTGTAGATACCAGACAGACAGACAGTGTGGGGGCATATATGTCTGTGTAAACCTTAGAAAAACTAGAAGGGAACCAAGAGAGGGGTGCAAATGAAACATTGTGATTAGAAAACACAGAGTAGACATAGGACAGGTGACACATGAAAGAAGAAAAGAGACTGGGATGACTTGTGTGAGTGGCCACAGATTACAAGACAGGAACTGAGAAGAAGGCAGAAGGGTCGATTCATTATTCCTAAATGAATACTATTAGGCATCTAATGGTTTGCATAGTACTTTTTAAAAAAATTAATAAAATAACTACTATACAATGTATCATATTATCAGGTCACCCAGTCTTTACTATGTTCCAGCCACCTCATGTTTCCCTCACAATTAGATCCTAACCCATAATGTTTACAAGTATATGTGTAAACACTTGTACAGTGAGTACAGTATAACATTAAAAAAAAAGTGTAACAAAAGGTGAAATGTACCCTAGTGAACTGGCATGCACATATACTTCCTCTAAGTCCCTTGAATACTCTCTCCAGGCATAACTCATTTCAATGCCTATAAGTCCTCATGTGGCCAGTGTCCCCATGTGATTTCATGATATGATTGCCTTAGTGGAAAATCTGGAGTTTAAATTATATTTCCATTGAATCTTTGTAAGCTTCTGTTCTTTGTAAGTACTTTGTACACTTAGTGTATTTTATTCTTTAAACATGAATTTCTAGTTGTCCAAATCACTCAGTCTGAAGATTGTTTGAACTATGTTTAATATAAAATCATTTAAAATTTCTGAGAATTCCTGAGACCACTGATCCATTATTGTCCATGAATCTCCAGAGTAACATGAAATGACTTTGAAATTCCTGAGAAACTTGCTTTTCCCCAATGTATATTATAAATCTAAAATGTATCATTGTTGCTAAATAAATGTACTTTAAAAACTGAAATGAATGAAACATACAAAAATGTCAGATTGTATTGACTATTATGGAGAGAATTTAAATTAGACAATGTGAAAATAGTGGCTGGGTGGTTAGATTACTTGGTTGGAGAAGTCATTGTAAGTGACAATTAAACAGAAAATTGAATAAAAAGACTTACTCAGCCAAGTGACAATATGAAGAAGAACACTGCAAATAGATAGGGCTTAGCTCCTAAGGAAAAAAAAATAAACCCTATGTTGTGAAAGAAGGTCTGTGAAGGAGGAGCTGATTATGCAGTGCTTGGATAAAGTGGATCGTACTTTTCTAAGTTTGACAAGACATAGATGGACTTCAGTAGTGTTAAGCTCTGACCTAGTCAATGTTTTTTTTTTTCATTTAGTTTCTTTTTAATGTTCCTAATCACACACAGATTGTAGATTTTTAATTAAATGAAAGAAGGCACAAATACAATCTCGCTGTACATCACTCTTCTTCTTCTCTTATTTATTTTCTTTTCCTTGGTGTTTTATTCTTAAAATCACATACACCATGATCAAGAAATCAGTGAAATTATCACATGCTAACTTGCATGTACAAGATACATAAAGAAAGAACACAATTCTGTCCGTGCCTCACTAGGACATTGTCTGCCATTAGTCAATGTTTTAAAATAACGATTCTCCTGTTGTTCATATTACAAATTTCAGGAAGGCTACAGATCAAAAGAGAAATTTGTGTCATCAACATTTCAGGTCAGAGATGACAATGGATTTCAGGAGTGACGACATCACATGATGCAGTGCAGCTGTACCCCAAGACTTGCTGAATACCTCGTGTTTATAGACAAGAAAAGAAAGGAATGAAGCATGATTTGAAGTTTTTGAACTAAGGGAATTGTGGGTTCCCAGGAGTAAACCTGGAATGCTCTCTAGCTATAGGCTCAGTAGGATATCTATTTATTTAAATAAAACGTGATTAAAATGACATTTTGGAAAAGATTTTATTTTATGTTATAGCTTATAGTCCAAGAAGTCAGAGTAGGAACCAAGGCAGGAACCTGGAGGAGGTAACTGATAAAGAGGTCGTTGAGGAACTCCACTAACCGGCTTGCTCCTCATGGCTTGTTAACTTGGTTTCTTCTTGTATTTCCCAGGGATGACACTGCCCTAGTGAACTGGGTCCACTCAAATCAATCTCCCATAAAGAAAATACACTATAGATTTTCCTATAGGCTTATCTAGTTGGGACAATTCCTCAACTGAGAGCTACTCTATACAAATTATTCTAGCTTTTGTCAGGCTGTGAAGTATTAGGCAGCACAGTAAGGATGGAGACATAAGGTGCTTGATGAGGTGCTTAATAGGATGCTGCATCTCTTTTCTTTGGTACTTTTGGAGAGATGTATAAACCCAGCCTGAAAGTATGTATAAAACTTAGTGCTATTAAACGAAGGCATGTCTTACCCCTAAGACCACATACATTGCATTTTCATATCTTAGGATATATCACAGAGGTTAGAATTACATTTATGTATACACACATACTGAGCTAAAAGAAAATGATGGCTGGCTTGTTGTCTAGGTAAGTAAATGTTTAAGTATGATCAGTTAGTGACCACATATTAAATAGAACACAGGACATTCTCTGTAACGCCTAGCATGTGACTACCTAAGCCACTGGTTTTGGCAAGGTTTACAGTATCAGATATGAGTTGTTGCATGTGCAACAACTTCTATAAATAATCAGAAAGTTGTTGTTTATTCCATAGCATGCATGCCTCTAATGAACCAATCCATGAGTTATCAGAGACAGTCTTGAAGCTTTAGAAGATTATAATTCTTTGAGGGAAAGGTTAGTAAAATGGAAAATCTATAAATAAGTAAAAAGTCTAGAAAATATTCCTTTCCAAAGAGTAGTAGATCTGTTCACTATGCTTACAAATATACTCATCCATCCATGTATAAGTATTTTGACTCTTTTTTTATATCAAAATACCCAATTGCTTTATTATTGTGTTTAGCTGTTCAAATTGCCGACACATTGAATGTTCATGTGTGCATGTATATGAGTATGTGTGTTCTACTTGTTGAAACATTCAAACCAGAGTCTCATGCTGAAAACATAAATGCCACTAATTAAACACCTTTCTTCCTGCATTGCATCTCACATAAGCAGAGGAGAGGACAGTGCTATTGACTTCTTTTGTTTAAGGTGAGAGAGCTAAACTAGGAGAACATATTAATACTTCTTGGAATTAAAACTAAGAGCATGGAAATATAAACCTTCATTACCCTCAAATCAATTATTCAGAGTTTGTTAAGACAAAAGAAGATAATGTTTTTAAGGATCAAAATTTCAAACCAATGTTTCAGATAGCTGGTTTAATCCCACAGTGATAGACATGTCAGATATTATAATATTTAACATATTTCTTCATGTGGAAAATGATAGGATTTCAGATGTCAGGCTTTGAGGGCATGAGCCACAATCTCATTACTGTCTTCTTTAAATCACTCACTACACCATGGATATTAACTCTATCCGAATCACACTAGATGTGGGAAATGCAGCCTATAATGTGAGAGAAAAGTTCTATGATTTGTTACTGGTCCCAAACCATGTAACAAGAGAAAATAATCCACATAATCATCAGAATCCATTATGACCAACTACACTACCATATTGTGAGTGTACCGATCTACATAGCAATATGAAGAGCAAAATTGTAAACAGTAGTCTTGCAGGTATTCCCAATTTGCAGTTAGAGGGCCACATGTGTACTAGGATTGTTATGAACCTGGCTAAACATACTTGTAACTGACAATATCATGATGCCAAACTGTTGGACATGCACAAAAGTTTGAAGTTTTATAGATACAGCTGAAATATGAACAATAAATAATTCAGTTTAATTATAGGCACCTTATATTTTCCTTTAATCTAATTCATATTTAAAAATTGATGTAAAGTCTGTAGTATTCTGTGGGCCATGCTTAATATCTAGCTGTGGGTCTCTGTATCTATTCCCATCAGTTGCTGGAGGAAGCCTTTCTGATGATGATCAACTTAGGCACTGATCTATGAATATAGCAGAATATCATTAGGCATCATTTCAGTGATATTTTTTGCTTTACCAATGATGTTTGGTTTTATCTGAGGTCTTTGGGCTATCCAGCTTCAGATTCCTGACCATCTAAATAGTGTTGGGCATGGGCCCTCTCTCATGATGTTGGGCCTCAAGTTGGACCAATCATTGGTTAGCACTCCCACAAGTTCTGTGCCACCATTTCCCCATTATATCTGGTGGGTAGGACAGATTGTAGGTCAAAGGTTTTGTGGCTGGGTTGGGATCTGAGAGACTGAAGTGATAATTACTTAGTCTGTATGGGTCTATGCTAGGTCTTCTTTATTTATGTTATATAGCTTGGATTTCTTGTGGGCCTTCTAACAGTGGAGAGTGTGTGTGCATGACTCTGACTCTTGCATCTGTTCTTTTATTGCCTCTTTTCCTCTTGGTTGCCTCATCCAGTCTTGATATGATTTTGTGCCTAATCTTATTGTAACTTGTCATGCCATATTCAGTTGATATACCTAAGAGGCATGTTCTTTTCTGAAGGGAAACTGAAGAAAATGGATCTGTGGGAGCGGAGAGGTCAGCAGGTGGGGTGGATGGGAAACTGCAGTTGGGATGTAATATCTAAGAGAAGAATAAAAACAAATGTCTACTATACTGACTGGATGATGTCACTATAATAAATGATGCCTTATTTAGCTCATACTTTTAAAGCTTGATAATTGGTACTCAGCTTTTCCAGGTACTAAAATTCTCTGAGGTATTGTGTGTGTGTGTGTTTGTGTGTTTGTGTGTGTGTGTGTGGTGTAATTAAGCTTTTTAAAACATACACATCATCCTTTTATCTCTAGGTCTCTATAGAGTAACCTATCTTAGAGTTTAGTTTGCATAAAGAAAATACTATACTTCACTATGAAGAAAATCTCAACTCTAGTTGTATATTAAGGTACAAAATTGCCGATGTAGACAGGTGTCTTTCTCTCTGAATCAGTCACGCTGTCTAACATATGTACCTATGATGTCTTCCTGATGAATAGCACATTCTAATTCTTATCTCACAACAACTCTGCATAGAAGGTACAACCTCTCAAGCAGAAAGCAAGCAGCATAACCCTGAGATGCTACAGCCATATGCATATTGAGCCATATGTTCAATAATAGGGTATAAAGGCAAACCAGTTAGTACATGAATTAGTATTTCTTGAGTAAAAGAATGAAGGGTGGGTAAATTTTTGAGAAATAGGAAATATTACTTTCTTTAATGAAATGATGATTTTAAGAATTTATCTTATGATCAAAGGGCAAAATAATACCTTAAGTATTTATGGTGGTTTGAAGAAAAAATGACCCACATGTCACCAAAAGGAGTGGAAATATGAGGAGATATGGATTTGTTGGAATAGGTGTTGTCTTGTTGAAGTAGGTGAGGCCTTGTTGGAGGAAGTGTGGCTTTATTGGAGGAAGTGTGTCACTAGGGGTTATGAGGTTTCAGAAGCACATGTTAGGTCTAGTGTGTCTTACTCTCTTCCAGATACCTATAGATCCGGGTAGAACTCTCCACTCCTTCTCCTGAACCATGTCTGCCTGCATGCCACCATGCTTCCCACCATGATGATAATAAACTAAACCTCTGAACCTGTAAGACAGCCCTAATTAAATGTTGTCATTTATAAGAATTGCCATGGTCATGGTGTCTTTTTATAACAATAAAAACCCTATCTACAACAATATCCATGACTCCCTCTAGCAAAAGCAAAGAGAAAGCGCTGCTACTCAGATGATGTGGTTTTACACACATGAATTAAAGAGGAACACACCATTTTGAATGTCAAGATTTACACAAATATATGCAATAATACATTTGATCAGTTACATTGAATTATTTGGAGTAAATTGATGAAGTAATGAACTTATTTAAAGAAGGAACTTATTCTTAAGGAACTTATTAAAGATAATGGTTATTTAGTATTAAAATATCATTTTTAACTGTAACAGAAAACTGGACCTACTTGGGTATATCTGTGATACAGAACCCAAAATATTAGAGAATTCAGAAGCTAAAAAATATAGTAAAGTTTTCCTCAGCTTCTTATGGCTTCATTTTACCTATGGTAGTACTTTTGATTTCCACCAAATTATAAAACTATATAGTAAATATAAATAGATTTGCATATGAATGCCTTAACATATATATCTATACATTTGGTGAGTGATAGTTTAGAATACTACAACTTTTGGGGTTGATACTATGAGTTCAGAAAACACTAATATCATCTTCATAGAATTTGATGGTACAAGCCCTTTTCTATTATCCTTAAAGAAAATAAAATCAAATAACAATTGCTGTCATAATTTGGGTCTCTATCCTGAGAGCACCATATGACAAAATCTCCTCATTTACACTTTGTTTAGTTTGGCTGTGGTTATTAGAAATTTGAATATCAAGGAAAATGGAGAATTGGAGTTGATTCTTACATTTGGAAACATGTCAGTGAATTCAAATAATAATTAAGAAGTAAGAAAATAAGTTATGATTTAAGTGTCATGATGAAGAATATAGAAGTCAAATATAATTCAATTCAAAAGGAAAGTATTTAATGTAGATTTCTGTGGATTCTGCTATAGTTGAATAATGAGATATAGATGTGCTTTTAATATGAATGATAAGAGAATGGCTTTTATTTACTAACACTATCTTGATATCATTCTGTTTATTTTAAGACATTTATTTTATTTTATGTGTATAAATGTCTGTGGGTATGTATGTTCCTCACAAGTATGCAGTGCCTATAGAGGCCAGAAAAGTGTTTTGGATGCCCTGAAAATGGATCAGAGATGGATGTGAGGCACTACTTGGTGTTGGGAAAAAGAACCAGTTCCTCCTCAAAAGCACCAAGTGCTACTAACCACTGATCCATCTCTCTAGCCCCTATTTCAACATCTTCATTATCTTTCATTGATTATACACTGGGCCCTGATCTTTCTATGATAAGCACTGGTTATTCATTAGTGAGCAAAATACAGTGTTTGCCTTTCTTCTTTGCCTCTAAAACCTGACATATATGCTCCAAATCTATCTCACATATATAATATTTGAGACAGTGAACTATATATTTATGTATATTTTTAGTTACTATAATTCTTTTAGGAACTCTGTGAGCCAAAGTTTTCAGCCAGACAGGGATCTAAGGTGTAAACATACTTTGGGGGTGACTTTATTGGGTTCTTATTATCTACCACCCTTCTAACCCAATCACATCCAACTCCCCAATATTAGGTAGGTGAGAAAGAAAGAGAAGAAAGGGGCCTTTATGGACTATATAAAGACCTATATAAGACCTATATAAAGACCTCTATAGACTACTTTCTGCTCTCTATGGATATGGAGTTCCATGTGGCAAGTCCTACATCTATCAGGATATCTCTGATCAGCAACTTAGCAGAACAGCAATCCAGCAACGCAAATGCAGCAGCAGGACCAGCAGCAACAGGGCAGCAGCAGCAGGGGCAGCAGCAGCCACTGTAGAACTTCCGGGGCTCTCACATTTACATCCTCCTAAGAGTTTCCAGAATTCCATACATAAATTGTCGTCAGTGGACAAACATTACACCTCTCCTACAGCATGAGACAATTGTAGTTATTGGATGTGGACAAGCTAAAGCAGCCCCATACCCCACTCCTGAGACTAAAAATATATCCACATAACATGGGTTTAAAAAAAAAAAAAATTCTCACTACACTAAAGGTAATCAGTAAAGTATTCAAGTGATGAGGTTTGTGACTCAAGCATATTGAATCATTGTAAAACAATTTGTTTTTATTTATTTGTGTTTGTGAGAGCATTGGGATGTGCATATCATAGCATACATGTAACTATCATAGCACAATGACAAGAGTCAGTTTTCTCCATCTAATTAGTTGAGGCAGGGCCTCTTTTATCGTTTCTGTTGCTCTGTACTTAAGGCTACATAAACTGTAGGGTTATTTGGGTCCCACCTCTGCTCCAACACAGGGCATGGCTGCTGGGGAGCCAGGATGCACAAGTTTTGACTGTGCTTACCCCATGCCTTGTCTCCAGGTGGGTATCCAGCTATGGAGAAGCTGCAGGAGACTGCTCGGAGGTGGGGGAGCATAGTCTGAGGCATGGGACAGCTGGAGCTGGCTTGGGAATCCCCAGACCTGCAGGGAGGCTGGGACTGACTGGTTCTAAGGCTCTTGGACACTCGGGCACCACTGGAAGTTGTAGAAATGGAGTGGGGTCCAGCGGGCTGGATCTAGTCAGGGGCTGAGGGGGAAAAGAGGGGAGCTCTGGCTGGATTCTGCCGGAATGAGAGTCCTTTGCTTGGTTAGCGGGTAGCTGGCTTAGCTTGTTGGTTGTGGCTGGGAGCACAGAGAGGTCTAGTACCAGAGATTAGACAGAGGCTCTGTAGTCGAAGGCCTTCTCTATGGCTCCTCACGGCAGATCCCGATGACAGGAGAAAGTCCATGGTTTTTTAAGGCATTTATTGTTATGGTGGAAAGTGGATGAGTAAAATTATAACCCACCTCTAAGGGCGGGCCTGAGGTTAAATACCTTTTGCAGGGAGTAGTGTCTCGTAAGGGGAGTTTACTGGCTAAGCCTCCAGGCCTTTAGGTACCTCATTGAAATGGAGATCTGTCATGAGGCTACATGATCACAGGTCACATACTCTACCTGTAGAGGAGCTTGAAGCATTACCCTTATGTGACTGATGGCCACAAATCTGTGGAGGGCTGCGGCCTCGTGTCAGGAGCCTAGTGTCCAGGAACCAGATAAAATGCCTGCCGTCCCTTTAGGGTCACTGAGGTTTCTAACCTTAGCTCAACCAGGAACCAGGTTGCCTTTCACAGTCCTACAATAACGCTCTAGACTTCCAATACCTTGTCTCTACCTAAATAGGTTCTTCTCTAGGACCTATGACATGTCTAATACAGATTCTTTTGTCTGACAACAATGACAGGTATAGGTTTCATCTTGTGGACTTGGACTTAAATTCAATAGGACAGTACTTGGTTGCACCCAGGATGCCCATGTACTATTGCACTATTGGGCATGCCTTACACTAGTGGGCATGTCTTGCACTAGTGGGCATGTCTTGCCAGGTCAGCCATTGTTGTTACTCACAGGGTTCACAGATGGTTTATACTAATGGTTAAGTTTTTCCTTTTATACTATACATAGCTATTTTCTGCACACAGAAAGATAGACAGTGAGTATTATGTTTCTGCTTGGTTTCTCCATGTTCTGTGACTCAAACATGTGATATCTTAAGCAATAGGACCTCAGAACCATCAAGTTATCATCAAATTCTAAAGATAACCAAGAGCATTGGCAATAGCCTGGTGTTTCAGGCTTGATGAGACTTCACTGAACAACTACTTCAACTGGACTTATATGTGTTACTTTTGTTATCTACAAAGGGCATGGTTACTTTTATACAGGATAAGCCATTTAAATTCTTTTATATACACATGCAGTCTATATAATCCTTCAACAGTAAATGCATAAACAAATTGATGTATATAAACAATTGAATTTTATTAAATTTATTCAATTGAATTGAGTTCAGTGATGAGTTGAAGAAAGCTATCAAGAAACAGTGAAACATAAAGGATCTTGTCATCTTAGTTAGGGTTTTACTGCTGTGAACAGACAACATGACCAAGACAAGTCTTATAAAGGGCAACATTTAATTGGGGCTGGCTTACAGGTTCAGGGTTCAATTCATTATCATCAGGGTGGGAGCATGGCAACAGCTAGAGAGGGATGGTGCAGGAGGAGCTAAGAGTTCTACATCTAGATCTGAAGGCTGAGAGTGGAAGACACATTCACACAACTAGGATGAGAGTCTTAAAACCCACACCCACAGTAATACACCTACTCCAACAAGGTCACATCTACTCCAAAAGGGCCACACCAACTAATAGTGCCACTCCCTGGGCCAATCATATACAAACCATCACAGAACTGTAAGTGCATTAATGCTAAATAAAACATGTCTGAAAAGGCTACATACTATATGATTTAATTATATGGCTTTGGGGAAAGGTAATACTCTAGGAATTAAAACACGAATGGTTAATGAAGAATTAGAGTGAGAAAGAATGACAAAGGGAGCACAGGAGATTTTTAGAAGGGCAATGAGATTGTTCTGTATGAAATTAATTATTGATAAATGCCTTCATGGATTTGTCAAGAGCTATGTGAAGACTCAACTTAAGAATGAATCTTAATAGGAGCTATGCTGTATGTATGAAATCTTGCTATAAACAAAGTCTATTAATTGTTTCTGTAAACAGTGGAAGTCACAAGTGACAGTTTACCTCAAGGGTTATCTAGTCAATCCTCATGATTCTAAAGACCAAACTAAGAAATAACTTTACTTTGAACTTAATTCAACATGGAGACCTACAAAAGTATCCAAAGGAAGCAAACAGACATAAGACATTTCAAGAGACTACATAAAAATTTCACTTCAACCCAAAAAGATGCTAAATATGAGGATTATAGATACCATTGTTGTTTAGGGTAATTCCAGATTGTCATTTACCCTGGAAATTTCTTTGATACTTTCCTGTTTGCCTGAAAGTGTCTTTTGGGTGGAAAAATCATGTGGCCTGCTCTAAACATCTTAAAAACCTCAGCCATGAATGTTCACTGGGAATTCTAACATTCAGATTAATTATTGTGCCCACAAATCATAAAACACACTCCCTTCTGATGAGAAAGGCAGGTAGAACTGCTCTTTGGACTTTATATACTTATTACTTCACAGGTCTGCATGGAACTTAAAGACTTTTATTTTAGATACTTTATCTTTATTAAAACAAATGACAACAAGCCTAACATACAACAATTAATTTCCCTGTTTTTTTTTTAATTACAAACAGCAAGCTTTGTGCTCCTATAATTTATCTAATAGTGAAGCAGTTAAGAATAATTTTTTCATATATTTCTAAAATGTTTTCTTTTTCTTTTCTTTTCATTTTTTTCTTTTTTCTTTTTCTTTTTTTTTTTTTTTATCACATCGTAATTTACTTATTCACACAGGGGTTATAAACACAAAAAGACAGGATGTGGGGAAGGGAATGACACCGGAGCATAGGTGTTCAGGGGGAGTACAGATACCTTCAGAACAGGGTATCAGCTGGGTGAAGGTTGAGGGGACAGGTCACTACGACTCTGCCTATGATTCACTTGTCTAAAATGTTCTTTTAAGATATACAAATCCCACTGCTTTGCTTTTCTAGTTGTAGTACATGTACGTACTGCTTATATTGTATATTGACTTGATTTTTGTGAAGATGGTTTTGTTCTTTCTAAAGTGCCTAAATCCTGAACAGATTACCCTTAAATATGCTAATATTTAACTCTTGTGCCATTGACAACTCAGCCAAGATTGTTGCCTTGCCTATGACATCAGCATGCTATTCTCTCAGCAAAGTTTGTTTTTTCAATCTGGAGCAGATTATATGCTAAACGAACTACTGTGTCATGACTACTCTGAGCCAAAAAGGGGTTAGAGATGTTGTTTACATGTTACTGTTTCTCATGGTAAGAAAATCTTAGAACCTTGAATAACTGCTTATGTTGTTTGGTGACCATGTATCTTTATTTATTTTCATGGTAAAATAAATCAATAAAATACAGATAATAAACCCACGAGCTCATTACTCCCATAGACTTTTCCTCTCGAGGCGTTTTGACTTGTTCTCTTTCTGTGATCAACATACTATGTGATGTTTTAGCAAATGATATGATAAATCAACTCACCCCAAACTGTGTTGATTGTGCTGAAAAAGAAAGACTGCCTAAAATTACAGAGTTTAGTCATAGGATAGCTAATGTGTGAATGTGTAGTTTCCTTTTCTTGCTCTATTTCTATCGTGAGAGGAGCTGAGCATGCCCAATAGTCCAGGCAGACCCTCTAACCACAACCTGTCACTGAAGAGTGATGGAGGATACTTGTAGTATATGATGCTACACTGTGATCTGACCCAGGAAGATGAAAAATGATTTTACTAGAAATTTCTACTGCCTATGGAGCAAAATGCTCAAGCTTCCATGAACTACAATCACAGTCAAAGACCAAGAACGATGCTCCCAGGAGCCTGTTGGTTTATGAACTCTGCGGTCACTGTACACTTTTTAGAACTGTATTTTTGCTCATAGGAACTTGGAGCTATCAACAGTACTGTCTTTGAATATGTGAAAGAGCAATCACCGTTCTTTGGTTCTATATGTTGAGGTGGACTCAATTTATTTCTAGACTCACATGACATGCTAGAGGAGCTATGTCTCTATATGGTCCCATTCTCCACTATCACGATACCCCCAACCCACCATCATCGCACTGTCACCTAGATCAA